>CALNHX010006012.1:0-96869 GCA_940337035.1 Agriotes lineatus | reverse complement strand
GCAATCATAACTCTATAATAAAGCAGAACACGTCCCAAGGTCAAATAAATCAACTCCTGGTCTATGTGCAGTTAGGTATTGGGGGCGTGGTCTTGATATTTTCTAAGAGCCAGTAATATGGAAGGAGAGAACAATTAATGCTCTTGTTAGGGCCTACACACATTTTTTACATTACACAGGAATGTTTGTACTATGTACACATAAATATTAAATCTGCAAATAACCTAAATTCGGAGCTTTGTACAAAAATATGGTTATAAACTTTTTGCAAGTGGACTTTACTACCTCTAGGAAGAAAAGGCGTCGTGCATCACGTGACCACAATTCGAGGTTGGAGGTAATTGTGGGCGTTGTCTTGATATTAGCAGCGTTGCCAGACCTGGTACAATTCTACGAATCTGGTACATTCTGAAACCGTTACTGCAAAAGTATATTTTTTAAAATATTTCTGGTACATTTTCATCCTCATTTATTAGATTAGACGAAACTGTCAAAAATAAATTAGCAGATCAGCCAGGCAAAGCGGAATTGGCAGACAAAATACGTCTTATTTATTTCGTACAGTATCCTCACTTAATAATACAGTATCCTCATTTAATACTAAGAAACTGGAAACTGCAAGTAAAGCAAGAGAAAAATTTTTCGCAGAAGTGTATTATAAATAAACATTAATACTACAAACATAGTGTTTAGTGTTATGTTGTTTTCCGTTAATTACTGTACAATATTTTGAGAACGTCTGACAACACTGTTACTACACGCACAAGGAGGCTGTGACATCATCATTGTTGTTGACGCCATTAGCTGCTTTCTCGTTTACGTGCAATTTGTTTGCGTTATTAAACTGTAAAAGGCTTTACGCAAAACTTCCCTCGTCGTTTGTCGTTTACGTTTGTGATGGCAGAATATTGTTACGGTGGGTACAAGACGTGTGCATCGCCTTTGTGCAATAACAGTGCAATCGTAAATGCAGAAGTTTGCTATTTTCGGTTCCCAAAAGACTGGCGAAGGTAAGTTGTTATATTGGAGCGTTATTATATAGTACCTTTGTATATTTATTTATGTATGCACGTATATAAATCCCGGAAACACTAAAAAAGGCTATTTTTTAAGATGTTTAATCTGGATTAACAACTGCGGGTTGGAAGAATCCAAAGAAACTTCCTGTATAAATTGGTACGATTATAGACTGTGTAGCGCACATTTTGAAGAATCAATGTTCTCCAGTCTGCTTAAAAATCGCTTGAAGAAAACAGCAATTCCAACATTGTTTGGTGATTTAAATTCAGGTTTGTACATATTCAATACTGTTATATATCGTTTACCATAATAAACAATTAGCAAATTGACCATCGATTTATCGTTTAATACAAAATAATTTTAGGTGCTTTATGTCGATTGTTAATCACATCATATTTTACAGGTGCGTTATTTGATACGAATGCAACACCTTTTTTTCTTAGATCGTCTAATCCTGCAAATGTTTCTGCAGGGTTCGAACCCCTACCATCAACATCTACGGCCGAGGTTTCTAAACATGTGAGTTGTTCTTCAGGTAATAACGAATAGTCATAAAATATTGTTGTTTGTTAATCACATAATATTTTACAGGTGCGTTATTTGAAACGAATACAACACCTACTATTCTTAGATCTTCTAATCCTGCAAATGTTTTTGCACGTTTCGAACCCCTGCCATCAACATCTACTGCCGAGGTTTGTAAACATTTGTATGTAAAGCCTCTATGACACGACGCTACATTTTACGCATTTTATAAAAAAAATATTAAGCATTGTTTCATACAGAAAATTGACTGCTACATTTTGCGCTGACTTTTCATGTAGAGTCGTGTGCAAATAAATCTGGGACAATGGTTTTTTTTATATGTAAATTGAGTTAAGATTTGAAGCATATCTCCATGGATTTCCTGCTATCAGAAAGAGTTACTTTAAATTTTGACACGTAAATGAAAATGTAGGTCTTTCTGGTAGCAGAAAATCCATGGAGATATTCTTCTATTCTCAATTCAACCTACATATGAAAAAACCATTGTCCCAGATTTATTTGCATACGACTGTACATTATTTAGAAGTTGTTCTACATTTTCTGGTAAATATGCGTGTAAAAATGTGCAGAAGTATCGTAATCAAACTAAACTGCAGAGCATGACGCGAAATGAAAACATAACCTGCATTATATTAGCATTGTTTAACTTCCTGATTAATAATTAATACATAGCAGCTGGCTGAGGTTAATGTTAAAACATGTTAAGGACGAATTAGCAGCTATTTACAGTTGAAACGCCTTCCTGCGGTGAAAGAACTGGTCAAAATTGTGAGGTAGAAATATGTTTCAGCACTTAGTTGAAACGCCTTCCTGCGGTGAAAGAACTGGTCAAAATTGTGAGGTAGAAATATGTTTCAGCACTTAGTGCCTTCTTCAGTCTACATATATAAACAGGTTAAAAAAACAACACGTTAAAATCTTGCATATTTATAAAAAGACAGTTTTTACGGTGAAAATATCATTTTCCTCCTTACTTATGTATTAAAATCGTTGATTAAGAAAACACAAAGAGGCGACTGCTAAAAAGGGATGATTATCTGGTGTTTTAATTAAAGATCAAAAGGAAAATTCTAGGAGTTTAAGAACGAGGACTATTTATCAGGCACCATGTTGACGAAATTCAGTGAAAAAGTGTAGATAATAAAATTAATTAATTACTATGCACATCTACAGTTATTTAGTAAAATAATTTTAAAAATTCGTTATGATTGTAAAACAGTGTGTCTCCATTTTGGTTTTCGTAAAACAGGCAAAAATTAACTAAATGTAGCTTTGATTTATGGGGAATTTAATTCAGAAACATAGTAATTAAAAGCAAAAGTTTTTGTTAGTACGTCTTGCAATACAAAGTTTCGTGCAGCGACATTCGTGATTAATGTGATACTCTAAACCTAGCCTCAGAAAATAGCTAACAAACATGTTTGGCTAATTATAAGATCTCTGTAAACGGAAGTTGTGTCAGTGTATCACACCAGATTTTTTTTGACGAGTTAATTGTAAAACATTTGCAAAGTTGGTAGCACTAATTGCCAAATAACTAATTTCGCGTTTATTTTGCTGTCAAATTCTATATGCGGAAGTATATGAGATTTTATTTTATTAATTTATTGTCAGTAATAATACCACGAGGCGACTGAATTATCAAAAATACTTCTGCTTTCTCACGAAACGGGTTGCTTAGAAACATCACGAGCCGAAGGGCGAGTGGTGTTTCTACAAAGCAATCCGTTGAGTTTGTAAGCAAAAGTATTTGATAATTCTTAAAGTCGTCGAGTGAGTATTTGATTAAATTATACCATGAATATCAATAAGGGAATTACACTAAAAATGTATTTTTCGACGACTGACATCGAAATTAGATTTTTCTCACTGTCATTTGACAACAGAAAGTTGACATTTGCCGCTGAGCGTGCGTTTTCATCACTTTGCTGCTCGCCGAGCGTTTTGGGTTTCCGTGTGAACAAAATAGGTAGCCACGTTCGAATGTTTCCTTGAAAATGCCCATCATTTGTTGAAATAATCGCGTCACATGTCATAGACTGCGCGAGTAATGTTAACTTGATTGTCATTTAATTTTTGCGATAAAATGAAATCTGACATTTTCCTTTAATAATATGCTCAGTCATCGAAAAAATAGTATGTATGTTCCGAGCTAAAAGTGCGCTTGCCGCTTTTGCATGATTGCTGGTTTCGACTTCGTCTCAACCAGCAATATTCATGCGCAAGCGGCAAGAATGCACTTTCAGCTCTTAACATACAATATACAATTAATGCGTATCCTAAAAAATTTGTTGGAAATGGCATGACATTGACAGCTGACAGCTCAAAATTGAAAACACCAAAACGATAACACCACAGTGTTTTCACTTATTAATACGTGGCCTGAATAGGGATTTTGTGCATTATGAATGGTATAATCACATATAATCTCATAAGAGCATTAATTCTTTCTGGAAATTTTTTCATATTAATTTGGACGTTGTTGAAATGCACGAAAAGTAAAAAATAATTTCCGGATATGAATTAATGCTCGAATGCAGATTCGGTAAGAAAATCGTAACGACACAAACCCTCACAGTTAGGTTGGTCTACCTATAGGATAGTATCTATTACTAATAAAATTGTGGCTTTCGATAGCCTAAATCTGTCTATAAATTCCATATCATCCCACATTTCCAAATGAATTCTATTACACGAAATACTTTTGGTCTACGAGACATTTCAATAATACGTAGTATATTTCATTACGAGTCTGGAAAAATCCATTTCTGGGTGTATAATGATTATAATGAACGATATTTTTTATTATACTTATCTAAAAACAACGTAGGAAAGGTATTTTCAAAGTAATAATAATACATCGTAAAAACAGTACCAAACATGATTAACATTTCAATAGCAACGATTTATTTCTTATTAATTTAGGGCACGGAAAAAAAGCGGACATCGGGAAAAGTTCTGAAAAAGCCACATTTACGTCATTGCAAAAACAGATGAAAACAAGGTGTTTTCAGAGAAGTAAAATGAAAAACTTATTACATCTTCATCATCAGTTAGAGTCCGCCCAACCTAAGATAGGGACAGGCACGTCATCATTGCCAGGGTGCGCAGTGGTTTGGCGATTATCCCGATGGGCAATGGTTACTTAGCAACGGCACGTTTTTAAATACGCGTCCTGTTACCAGGGGGTTTAGTAGTTGATAGGATACGCGATGAGTTCACTTGTATCCGTGTACGCCACTGCCAATTCTTGAGGCGCGTGACGTAACAAAAATCCGCGCAGCCGAACTGTGACGTGCCTGTCCCTATCTTATGTTGAGAGGACTCTAAGAGATCATCAAATATCTAAAATATATTATCCATATCAAATAAATATAAATTTCCACAAAAATAAACACTTTTAATGATGATGTGAGGTTACGACATCGCTGTTTTACTGCACACATAAGCATTAAACTTTAGTATTAATGGTTTAAACGATACCCTAGCTTGGTTTAAATTTACTTAAGATTGTAATACGCTATTGGTAGCTAATCTACAGTTTAAACTCTACTGTGTGGTTTAAACTATGATTGTAATACCGGCCCTAAATACCTTCAGATAAATTCTTTAACCTAACCTCAGAAAATAGCTAACAAACATGTTTGGCTAATTATAAGATTACTGTAAACGGAAGTTGTGTCAGTGTATCACACCACATTTGTTTTGACGAGTTAATTGTAAATTATTTGCGTTGTACTTCTCAGGTTCTGACATTCAATGATTCTGAAGAAGTAAACCCTTCACAGCCGGCTGATTAACGATGAATTACATGAACAGTTGTTATTTATTTTTTGTTTTGTTTCTTCTATTATAGCGACATTTTGAAGATTACGTAAGAAATACACAAAACCGTGAGCTATTGCAGGATCTGCCAGAAGATACACTTGCTTTCATGGATGTTAACCCTTCACAGCCGACTGATTTTCAGGTATGTTGATCAACGATTAACTACACCAACAATAATTACTTAATGCAACAATTTGTTTCTTTTATTATAGCGTCATTTTGAAGATTGTGAGCTATTGCAGGATCTGGCAGAAGATACACTTGGTTTCATGGACGTACAGTGCAAGCATTGCGGGGCCTTACATTTTGCAGCAGAGGTAAGGGGTCGTCGCAGGGAAGAATTCAACGACTGCTGTAATTTTGGCAATGTGAAGCTCCCAGACCTGCAGTTATATCCCAAACAACTGGAACATCTTTTGAATGGAACTGATTCTCGCTCAAACAATTTTCGCAAGTACATTAGGAATTACAACAGCAGTTTGGCTATGGCATCAATGGGTGCAAATATAGTTGCTCCTCGTGGAAATGGTCCATACTGTTTTAAAATACATGGTCAAATATACCACAGAGTTGGTCCGTTGTACCCTGATGTCGGTAATAAACCTGCATACGGGCAAATATATATATTAGATTCTGAAATGGCGACTACTGAAAAGTTAAGTAATTCAACAAATTCTGGTTGCATTGCATCAATAATGTGTCAGTTAGGTGATATTTTATCTAATATAAATCCATACGTTGCTTCATTGCGTATGATGAAAGAAGTAATCGAGGAAGAAGAAAGACTAGCTTTCCTAGAAAATAGATCAACTCCATCAGTCAGAATGTTTTTTGATGTATCAAAAACAATGGACCAAAGGCGATATAATGCACCAACTGCTGCTAATGAAATTGCTGCTGTATTCGTAGGTGAAGATGGTGAGGTACCGTTGACACGCAGTTTTACAGTTTTTGCAAGGGGGGGTGGTCTTCGACAAGTTTCTTACTTGGATAAAAGTTGTGATCCATTGACGTACCCTCTATTATTTCCTGGAGGTGATTTCGGATGGCATTTAGACCTCTGCAAGCAGGGATCTCTTAGAAAAAGGACTCGAGTTACGCAAAAAGAGTATTACTCATATCGATTAGCAGTTCGGGAAAGGTTTTCGGCAATTCACCATTCAGGAAAACTGTTTCAACAATATGTTGTTGATTCATATGTGAAACTGGAACAGAATCGGTTGAATTATGAAAGAACTCATCAAAAGGAGTTACGTGCAGACACCTATCAAACGTTGATGGACTACATTGGCAATGCGGCAGCAAATCAAAATGCTAAAGTTGGTCGACGTGTAATACTACCATCTTCCTATGCTGGTGGCCCTCGTGCAATGCAGCAAAGTTACCAAGATGCTATGGCAATAGTAGCAAAGTATGGTAAACCCGACATTTTTTTAACTTTCACATGCAATCCAATGTGGTCCGAAATACAAACACAATTAGCACCAAATGAAACTGCATCTGATAGACCCGATATAGTTGCACGCGTATTTAAATTGAAACTTGACCGGCTCAAACAAAAAATACTACACAATCATCTTCTTGGACGTGTACTTGCTTATGTTTGTGTAACAGAATTTCAAAAGAGGGGATTACCACATTGTCACATGCTTTTAATTCTTGCAGGTATTTATAAAGATAATCTTCAAAACTTTGAATAATTACAAAAATTACATTTTAGTAGACGACAAGTTACGAACTGCAGAAGACGTAGATAGAATTGTAACAGCTGAGATTCCAAACCCATTTGAAGATAAGCGACTGTTTGAGATAGTCAAGAAGTGCATGGTCCATGGCCCTTGTGGTACTTTAAATCCTGCTTCTCCATGTATGCAAGATGGTGTATGCACAAAGGGATATCCAAAAAGTGTTTGTGAAGAAACCAAAATTGAAGTGGATGGTTATCCTCAGTATAAGAGACGTGCCAATGGAAATACTTTGCAGGTATATTAATATTTATGTGAATAGTATTTACTACCTCTTACATTCAATTTCATTAGGTTTGTAGGAATTTTTTTAGGCTTATTAGGCTACAGATAATTATATTGCATTGCTTTCATTAATTTGTGTGTCAAACATGGAGTGCTCACATCACAATGTAAACATTTTGTGGTTATTATATGTCTTACAAATTTACTACTGTAATCGAAATTGTAGCTCCAATAATAACAAACTTAGCAATCCGATGTTGATCCATTGATGCTTTAAGTGGGGTTGGATTTAATAAATGTTATTAAACTTAGCAATAGTGCACAATTAACTTTGAACACCATGTATACACAAAAGAAACAGGACTTACGATAACCACAAAATGTTTAAATTATCATAATATCATAATTATGATTTATATCGGCATCATATATTGTCAAATTCTGCTGTTACCAATAATTGCAACATAATGCCAATATAGCTGGTATAATAATCAGTAGGTAGCGGTCAATCCATAATCACAGAGAATATTAACTTTTTGTATGGGGAATTGAAATTCTTTTGACACAAAATGTCTGTAGCATTATAGTAAAATTTATGCTTTATGTTGTGACATTAGTTTCATTTGTTTTTAGATAAAAGACCACATAATTGATAACAGATGGATTGTTCCTTATAATCGGTATCTATCCTTAAAATATAATGCTCACATAAACGTTGAAGTCTGCTCCAGTGTAAAAAGTGTAAAATATCTGTATAAATATGTTTATAAGGGGCATGATCGTGCTGCTTTAAAATTAAAGCAAACAAGCGAAGAAGGTGGGGGAACAAGCAGTGAAATTCATTATGATGAAATAACTGCACATTTAGACGCACGCTATGTAAGCGCTCCAGAGGCATCGTGGAGAATTTTTGGATTCGATATGCAAAATCGCTCGCACACCATTTATCGTCTTGCTGTACACCTTCCTAATCATCAAAATATATGCTTTGTTGAGGGTAATGTTCAAGATGCAGTAGATCGAGCGCATTCAAAAAATTCCACTCTGACAGCATGGTTTAAGTTAAATAAATTATGTGAAGAAATATTCCAAAATGGTTACCAACCTGAAGATAATATGATTGATTCGCGTACTTTGTATTACCGGGAAATTCCAGAACATTTTGTTTTCAATAAAGCTACCACCACCTGGAATAGACGCAAACGATTTGCTAAGGAAATCGGTAGAATGTATACTGTTGGGCCCCAGGATGTTGAAAGATACCATTAGCGATTATTGTTACTACACGTAAAAGGAGCTACATCATTTGATGATTTGAAAACCATTAATGGCCAAGTTCACGATACATTCCTTGAAGCTGCCAAAGAAGCCGGTTTATTACTTGATGATCGAGAATATGCACGATGTTTAGCTGAAGTTGTAAATTTTCAGCTTCCATCACAACTGAGGAATGTATTTGCAACATTACTTTTATTTTGCAACGTATCAAATGCTTTACAATTGTGGCAAGAATTTAAAGCTGCATTATCTGAAGATTTCCGCAGAAGTTTGTCTATAGAAGAATCAGAGGCTACCGCTTACTATGCCATCGATGATTCAATGAAAGTTTGTGGTCGAAAACTTTCGGATTTTATACCACTTCCACAAATTCAGCCACACATTGCCGTCGTTGACAATTCTCAAAACCACCAAGCTGAAGGGGAAAGTATGTACAGAACCCTGAATCCCAGTCAAAAAGCTGCCTGTGATGAAATAGTCCATCTCTTAGAACAATCATCACGATCAGCAAAATGTATTTTTATCGATGGACCAGGGGGATCAGGCAAAACGTATTTATATACAACTATAAATCACATATGTAAAGGTAGAGGTGTAGCTGTTTTAAATGTAGCCTGGTCTGGTATTGCCGCTACATTACTGCTTGATGGACGTACAGTTCACAATCGATTTAAACTTCCTGTACCAATTAACAAAACGTCATTTCTTTCTACAATGAAAATGAACACTCCCGCAGCAAGCATATTACAAAGTAGTACAGTTATTATTTGGGATGAAGCTCCGATGGCACCAAAATATGCGTTAGAAGCTGTAAACATTTTGCTCAAGGACATTATGGGTAATAATGAAGTTTTTGGAGGAAAATTGATGATTTTGGGTGGCGACTTTCGCCAAGTACTTCCTGTTGTCTATCGTGGAACAAGGTCAGATTGTATTGATGCATGTTTAAAGAAATCGTCATTATGGGCACATTTTAAAGTCATAAAGCTAATAACAAATATGAGGGCAGCAGGAGAAGACATGTGGTCAACATTACTTTTAGATATAGGTAAGTTGTTATTTTACTACAGGTGGCATGAATAATTATTAAACAAAGGAAAATAAATACCTAGGCTTTTTTAAATTTGAAATTATTTTTAAATTAAAAACAATTATGTATTTTATGTTAGGCGCCAAAAGTAAATCTGTTTACGTTTACAAATTTATTATTATAGGTGATGGTAAAATACAAACTGATAAAGATGAAAAAATTCCAATACCGCAGCAGTGTATTAGTACTGGCAATTTAATTGAGGACGTATATGGTAAAGAGATTCTTCCAGACAATGCAGATAGTCTTTGTGACAAAGTGATTTTGACGCCGAAAAACATTGACTCGCTCGACATTAACAACAAAGTACTCAAATTACTTACGGGAGAAGAACAAATTTACATGAGCATTGATGAAGCTGAGTGTGAAGAATCAGAAGTGATCCAGTTTCCCACAGAGTTTTTACACTCATTGACACCATCGGGTATGCCCCCTCACGAACTGCGGTTAAAAATTGGTGCAATTGTTATGCTGTTGAGAAATTTAGATATAAAGAAGGGATTATGCAATGGGACTAGGTTAATTGTACAACATATGGGCAGGTATATTCTTGGATGCTCAGTTGCATGTGGGGCAAACAAAGGAAAGTATGTACTGATTCCACGTATCACTTTATGCCCATCTGATACCAATTTGCCATTTGTATTGAAGCGTAAACAATTTCCTATTAGACTTTCTTTTGCAATGACAATAAATAAAAGTCAGGGGCAAACGTTCACTAAAGTTGGTTTGTATCTAAATACTCCTGTATTTTCACATGGGCAATTATATGTTGCTTTTTCTCGAGTAAAAACTATGAACGGATTGAAAGTAGCAATAAAAGGTGGTGAACGGCATACAAAAAATATTGTTTACAAAGAAATTCTTTAAAACAAGATGGTAACTCCGAAAAGGGATAAATGTAATCCAGGACGTAGAAGGAGAAAGAACAATGGAGCAACTGTTTCGAGAAGGGGTACACAGACACGATTTACAAGAAAGGACGTGGAAATTCTTTTTAACAGCATCATTGAGAAAATACCTTTGCTGACACGTATGTTACTCGTTCAATGATGAAGATGAAACCTTCTAATGTTTTCTTTCACAGAAACACGTACTCCCAATTTACTAATAACAATAAAGAGGGAAAAATACATTTGATGCAGAATCACAATTAGTTTTTTCAGGTACTTACTGTCACAGTTTCTTTACAAGTTTTAATTGCTTTTGTTTTAAGATACAAGAACAGTTGGCGATCACAAATTCCGGCGATAACAACTTATTTGTGGAAGAGATTAAATGAAATAAAGAGATACGGGAGGGGACTATGTTACCAAAATTAATTACATTTTTCAAGGAATGTATAGGACCAGAAATAATTTTAAACAGACAAAGGAGAGTTGATACGCCATTTTCCCAGCATATATGCAAAATTATTTAATTATTATTGTTTTAGTAGTGCGAGGATATGCATATCAACCAAACTCAAATCTGCACAAGAGAGGAAGAGGACGACCAAAAACAAGTTGGCAAGAGAAAATCCAAAAGCACTTGGGTCCAGGGTGAACAAATGTTGCAAAAGCCTGAGTAACATGGAATCACCAAGGGAAGTTATTCATTTTATGTTACTATTGCTGTAGTCGTAGTATCATAACTCTATAATAAAGCAGAACACTTCCCAAGGTCAAATAAATCAACTCCTGGTCTATGTGCTGTTACACCTGTGGGCGGCGTCTTGATATTAGCAGCGTTGCCAGACCTGGTACAATTCTACGAATCTGGTACATTCTGAAACCGTTTCTGCAAAAGTATATTTTTAAAACGCGCATGCATTTAGTCTGGCAACCCTGCATATTCTGACCCGAGTGGTGCCGACCTACCGATGCCAGCGGTGACGTAACCGATCTTTGCGGAAGTGTGGTTAAAGTTTCGAAATAATGAATTGGAGTAATTCTTCTTCAGCTTTCCAGCATTTCACCAGTGGAAAGACCAAATTGAAGGACGCACTTTGTCATCGTATGGATAAATAAAACCATTAATGAAAAGCCTACCAAAATAGGAGTAACAAAGACTGAACTGAAACAACCTGGCGAGGTGACAAAAAATCAACAAATCACTAAATCGGATGTTGCTGTAGCTGTCCATCAAGCTGCAGCCTTAGTTCAATACAGTGAGATCATAAATCTAGGAAAATCAGAATCAAAACCTCCAGTAATAAACAACCATGAAAAACTAACCAACATCCACCCCTCAAAAAAGGACGATTTTAAATTTGTTTTGTATAAAAAACATACCAAGAGGTTCCCAGTTGTTATTGGAAGCGGTGCCCCTACTAATAACATCGCAGGGATTCCGAAATTAACAGCTCTCCATGTATCCATGTTATCGCCGGAAACAACAGCCGATAATCTACAGGGCTTTATCAGAAAACAGTTCTCGGAAGCTGTGTGTGAAAAACATGACTCAAAGAAGCCTGACTTGTATGCCTCGTTTATGGTAAAAATAAATCAAGATAATCTGCGTAAAGCCCTGGATCCTGCCATGTGGCCCCCCAACGTTCAAGTAAGGCGTTTTTTTCAGAAACGGCAGCGGAGGGAACTATCGATCTAGCAAAGAGGCACGATGTTTTCAAAGTCATGAATCTAAATATCTGTGGTATGCGTAGTAAAGTTAACGAACTGTCAATCTTATTAGAGGAGGTGCAACCTAATATTGTGTGTTTGGCGGAACATCACCTACAAAATAGTGAAATGTCGTTTTATGGCTTAGATAACTATAATCTAGTGGGTTATTCGTGTCGAATATTTTTTAAATGTGGCGGTACTGCTATCTTTGTAAATAAAGAAATTCAATCGACAAAGCTAGAGGTACCTGTTAAGCCTATTGATAAGCACTGCGAGTTCTGCTGTGCCCAATTTAAGATAAATGATAAAATATTTAATGTTGTTTGCATATACAGGTCACCATCTGGTGATGTTGGTATATTCTTAGAGACAATGAATACCTTACTAGACTACATTTTTAGCAATAATAAAATAATTATTGTCTGTGGCGATTACAATTTGAATTTTGCAGAATCTGAGGCGAGTCCAAGCAGTTGCGCAGGCGAACTGACACAGTTGTTCGCTGCATACAATTTATCACCGCACGTGGAGGGCATGACTCGAGTGGCAAAAAATACAGCTACTAGAATAGACAATATATTTTCAAATTTTACTGTAAGTACACCACAGTGTGAGATAATTGCGACTCACATTTCTGATCATTACACCCAAGTTTTGTCTTTAGATAATGGTAATCTAAGTAAAAAATCGGATCAGAAAAAACCAATATTTACCTACAAACGTTATTTTAGCCAGAACAATTTAAACAATTTCGCCAATCAGTTAGATTCGGAAACTTGGCAGGACGTTTTTGCTGCGGGTGGCTCGAATGAAAAATATAATAAGTTTCTTGAGATCTTTCTATATTATTTCGATATAAATTTTCCGCTAAAAAGAACTCGAATCAATCTAACTGGCAGTCAAAAATCAAAAATCAAATTAATTACACTCAAACTAAAAATTGGTCGTTAAGAATCAAAGATTTATTCTTGCTATATAAAAGAACCAGTAATCTTAAAATTCTTGAGCACTATAAAAGAGAAAAAAGAAATTTCAGGAGCTTTTTAAGGGATAGCAGAATCGCGTTAAATGATGAAATGATTCAAAATTCAAAGAACAAAACAAAAACAGTTTGGCAACAAATTAACAAAACTTTAAAAAACAAAAGTACGACGGACGTAACTGAACTACTTAACGATCAACAAATTATTACGGATCCAAAAGGCATTGCTGACATTTTTAAGACACAGTTTGACTCAAATAAAATAATTACAAACCAGAACCGCTTAATACAGTTTAACCGGTCCGCTGTAAATTTCAATTTCTTTCTCTTTCCTATAGATGAACACGAAATCTTGGGTATCATTAAAAACTTGTCCCCAAAATTCTCCACGGGCATGGATAATATACCCCCTATGGTTGTTAAGTGGGTGGGCAACAAAATTGCGGTAGCTTTGGCCAACGCTATCAATGAATGTTTACAAACTGGAATTTTTCCAGATAAATGAAAATCTTCAAAGGTAATTCCAGTATTAAAAAAAGGCAGGAAGGATCTTCCTGATAACTACAGACCTATTTCGTTGTTGCCTATCTTCTCTAAGGTCTATGAAAGAGTAATTTTTAACAGACTGCTGTCCTACTTTTTAAAAAACAAATTAATATCATCAAACCAATATGGGTTTTTGCCACAGAAGTCCACTACTGATGCGTTGTGCTATTCCCTAAATGCCATAATACAACAACTCGATAGAAAACAATTTGTTTCTGGAATTTTTTTTGATCTATCCAAAGCCTTCGAAATAATAGACCATGCCTTACTCTTACAAAAACTAGAACATTACGGCATCCGTGGACTTTGTTTAAATCTATTCACTTCTTATTTGGAAAACAGAACCCAGCAAATTTGTATTAAAAGTACAGACCCCAATACCTGTGGTGCAGTGGTTTTTTCTGATGCAGTTAGTTTAAAAAAAGGTGTCCCTCAAGGATCAATTTTAGGTCCTCTTCTTTTCATAATTTTTGTAAACGATCTCTCAACAGATCTGCGGGTCCCTGCCTTAATACAGTTTGCCGATGACACATCGTGCATACTTGCAAAAGATAATCTGCTCGACCTGTCAAGTGGCTTGTCTGAGATAAACGATAAAATGACAAATTGGTGTAGAAATAATAACTTAATTTTGAACTCTAAAAAAACTACTTTACTGTCTTTTAAAGACTTTAATGACAAATCTCTTTTAGTAAAAATGAGCGTTAAATCAATCAACCAATCTGAAGTCACTAAGTTTCTAGGGGTTTCTGTTGACTCAAATTTGAAATGGTCTGTCCAAATCGACGAAATTGTAAATAAACTAAACTCGGCTTGCTTTGCAGTTAGGTACCTTCGGGACAGCCTTAGTCTCAACGCATTACGGGTTTATTACTTCGCAGCGGTGCAAAGCGTATTACAATACAGTATTCTCTATTGGTACAATGCGGTGAATGCAAAACGAGTGTTTCTAGCGCAAAAGAGAATTATTAGGGCAATCATGAGAGTCCCATGCACAACTTCATGTCAAGATTTATTCAAAAAATTGGGTATTTTCCAAATCTCACAGAATACAACAAAACTAAACTACAGCGAGTACAAAACGCTTGCGTAAGATTTGTCTGTAACGTTAAATACCAAGAGCTCAATGTAAAACAACGTAGTATGCATAGGCGTAACTTTTATACACTCACCGGCACGAAAAACCGAGCACTTGCACTGCCGGATACATATGTACGCTGATGATCTTCAGATATATATAACAACGGAAGTATCAAATTTAAACATGGCTATTCGTAAGATAAATGAGGATTTACATAATCTTACTGTCTGGTTTAGCAATAATGGTCTTAGATTAAACGCCAAAAAGTCGCAGGCAATTTGCATAACCTCCGATAAAAGAACTGGTGATACGACCCATAGAAAGCGAGATATTTGCGAAAAACTTATTTCTGTGACCTTTGACCTTGAATACACAAAGCAACCACTAATAGAGGAGTTTCTTAAATGCACCTGTCAAATAATTGTTAGGGACTGGCCCACCCGTCGGAGGGCGCTAGTGTCGCCACTCGACAAGGTTGTGAACCAAACTATAATTAATTATGGGTTGGTATGTGAAGAAGTGTTGCTTCAAATTGCGCCGATTTAGTGTAGGAGACACAAGTTTCCCAACGGCATAGAAAAACCTACTAATAGAAGCGTTTTCTGAATGCATCTGTCAAATCAAATAATTGTTAGAGATTGGCCCATCCGTCAGGAGGCGCTGGTATCACCTGTCCGCCTTTTAAAAAGTGCGTAAATAGTAAACTCATACGTCAAACTGACACCGACAAATCATTTAAAATGCGTGAAAAGCATTTTTAACCAAAGCAAATTGTCGCAATTGAGCACGACTATTGTAAGATTGACAATACCTATTAAACAATATTGCTATTTGAATTACTTAAATATATTTGTTATTCGCAAATATTTTGTTTGAATTTTCCATAATTATTGTAAACTTCAGAACCTATAAAGATTTTGCATATTCCGATTTATGCGGTTCAAAACTTTAAAATCGAGATTCTGATGAAGGCAAATTATGTATATGCAAAATTTGTATTGGTGTTGACGGTATATCCTTGATTAATCCAAATATCGTAGTAATGGCGTATTTAAATTTTGCCGCCTTGCCTGAATAGTTTCTGGCCCACCCGTTGTAGGGCGCTGAAACTTTTATTCAAGCTTACTGTTTGAGAAATCGCTCTATTAGTGGTTGCTTTGTGCTTGAATAACTCAAAACGCAAGCGCCATATCGATGGGGACTTTTGAGACATTATTTGTAATTTCAAAATAAAGGTGTATGCAAAATTTCAGCTCACTTGGATTTTTTCGGCAGATGCTGCGGTTGTCCGTCTAATGTAACTGGACTATCTTGCGATATTGTGCAAGTCAAAGTGTGAAAATTGCTGTTGATTTTGTTAAATCTGTTATTTTGTTATTGCTATTGTCGCTATTTTTGTGTGTGTTATTAATTCTGTTTTGAAATGCGCCATACCACAATGATGAGTACGCCTCCGATTTATTGAGTCGTTTAGCTTAAATAAGGTTAACGATTTAATGTCAATATGATAGATGTCAAAAGTGTTACCAATACAAAACTTGGAAATTACTAGATTCTAACATTAGTTCTGCCATCTATGACCACTGGTTTGGATTCAAGTTGTAGTGACATCGCCATGGATATGCCATCTACGAGTGCTGGTCCAAGTTCAGACGACATCCCCATGGACATGTGAGCTATAGGTGTCGGTTCAATTTCCAGTGACATCGTAATAGGCATATATGATGAAGAGGTTTGTAATTTTGTGAATTATCTGTTACAATGTTATGTACCTATTTTAATTATGGATTGCAGCTATGGTGTCACTGTAGGAAACCAGACGACGGCGAACAAATGGTAAAATGTTATGACAGAAAATGTAGAATAAAATGGTACCATTCAGCATGCCTACAATTAAAAAAATTCCTAAAGGAAAGTGGTTATGTGAACTCTGTAAATATACTGCTCCACAAATGAACTGGACCATTTGCATATATTGGTGCAATTTTTAAAAATATTTTCCAAAAGGGCAGTCATGAAATTTTTGGTAACCTTTCATGATTGTGTCACTATAAAAAGCATTTCTTTTCATAATTCTGTTTAAAGAAAACGAAGTCCATTAATAAAATATCATTTTAAAATATTGAATTTTGCCCAAATATTGATAGCACATTGCATACAAAGTATGCCGAATTGTTGCCAAAGATTTTTAAACGTTCTGGAGAGACTCAAAGAACTATTAATTAAACCTTTTTTTGTGATTCGTCTTATTTTTGTGAAATATAGTTTTTTATAGTTTCATAATTTTATTAATATGATTTTGTTAATTCTTCAGTTGATATTTGAGAATAGTGAAATTAAATATGCTTAATATGAGTATACTGTAAAACAAAAGCTTTTATATACAGTGTGTCCCCGGATAGGTGAAACGACTCTTGTGAAAGGTAAAAAATTCTCGATTTAAATTTTCATTTTTTGGGGTTCAGCCCTGCTTGGTTAAAGGCGAATTTCCAACATAATTTTAGTTCTGAGAGATCAAGTATGCCTTGGAAATTTTAAAAAACCTATTTTTCTGTGAGGTAAAGTACCTTATATGTGGCAAATACGACAAAAAGTTATTAAAAAAAGTTGTTTAGAATCAACACATAGGCCTCTATACCAAATTTCAAAATCCTCAGCCAACTTTGATCTCTCAATTTCTTTTTATGTTTAGGTCCCAAATCAAAGAATTTTACTTTTAACAAAGTTTTTTATTTCATAATAAAAAAACTTTGTTAAAAATAAAATTCTTTGATTTGGGAAATAAACTTGAAAGAAAATGTGAGAAATCAAAGTTGGCCGCGGATTTTGAAATTTGGTATAGCGGCCTAGATGTTGATTCTAAACAACTTTTCTTTATAACTTTTTGTGGTATTTGCCACATAAAGGGCACTTTACCTTACAGAAAAATAGATTTTTAAAAATTTCCAAGGCATACTTGATTTTTCAAAACTGAAATGATGTTAGAAATTCGCCTTTAACGAAGCAGGGGGGCTGAACCCCAAAAAATGAAAATTTAAATCGAGAATTTTTTACCTTTCACAAGAGTTGTTTCACCTATCCGGGGACACACTGTATACAGTCTGTTCTATAAAAAAGGCCCCGCCTTCTAGCTACTTTATTATTTATTTTAGACCCAATAAACCTTATATCAAATCAAATGGCGCATAAAAACTTACATTTTAACACTATCAAAATTTTTTTATCTTCAATTGTTTCAGAGTGGTGACGTCACGTGCAATTTTTTTAAATGACACGGTATATATTTTTTGACATTTTCTGGTAGAGGTTTTTTTTCTCTTTTCAACAATATAAATATTTCATGCACTTGCATAAAAAAATTTTCGTGAAAAATTACAAAACTTTTTCACAGTGGGAGGCCATGATACAAAACTGTAAGCAAAAGTGTAACTCAGAAAAACAAAACAAATAGTAGCCAAACGCTTTAACTGTCAGATTTCAGAATAATCTAAAGTGTTTATTGTTTTGTTTTTCTGAGTTACACTTTTGTTTATAGTTTTGTATGGTGGCCTCCCACCGATAAAAAAGTTTTTTAATTTTTCTCGAAAATTTTCTTATGTAAGGGCATAAAATATTTATATTGTTGAAAAGAGAAAAAAAACCTCTACCAGAAAATGTCAAAAAATATACAGTGTCATTTAAAAAAATTGCACGTGACGTCACCACTCTGAAACAATTGAAGATAAAAAAAATTTGATAGTGTTAAAATGTAGGTTTTTATGTGCCATTTGATTTGATATAAGGTTATTGGGTCTAAAATAATTAATAAAGTAGCTAGAAGGCGGGGCCTTTTTTATAGAACAGACGGTATATATATTGTGACGTAATGTAATAAATACATTTTTATGGGTGGTCCAGTACATTTGTGGAGCAGTATATAAATAGAATTATTTTGTTATTCTATGTTGATAGAATTTGTAAATATGTTGATCCTTTATACTTTATCCATTGCAATTCTTTTTCATACTTAATTTAGACATTAGTTATTCTGTTATTTTGTACTGTTATGTAAATATTTTGATTGTTTATGTACCTTAAATTCATTAAAATTTTGTTATAAATTATGGAATAATAAGATTAATGATAGCAAGCTGCTTTTGCTATTAACTTTAAGAGTACCCGCTAGGCTTGTTCGTTTCTCACGGTTATTCTTTGTACCTTCTTTTTATACCAGAATTCCGATTACTGATATATTAAAGCTTGTGAATCAAATTTACATACTGCTCAACATTGATTTGTCAGCTCCATACCGTATGTTTGCATCTGTTGTAAAAAAGTATTATTATAACTAAAATGAAACAAAATGAACTATTGATGTAACAAATTTTTAAGACTTAAATTTACCAATCAGTACGGGAAGTCATAGTAGCAAGTTACGGCATCGATCCATCTCCTGCAACCATGATTAGTTTATTTTAGTTAGGATGATTATTTTAATTTTAATTTACATGCTATAACGCTCATACCTGCATATAGCAGAATATATCTACACTGCATCTCTTGTAATAAGGGTAACACTTGTTAGAGATGCCACAATAAATAAATATTAAATAGCTTCAAAATATCCGTTATTCTTTATGCATTAATAGTTATTTGTTAGAGATGCCACAATAAATAAATATTAAATAGCTTCAAAATATCCGTTATTCTTTATGCATTAATAGTTATTTAACCAACAAGTGTGTTAATGAAGGCGATTAATAATCGAGTGAGTGCCTTTAATAGTTGAGATTATTAATAACCCATTAACAAACAAGTTGATTACAAAAATTTTTCGTTGACCTCAAAATCATTTTTTGTGAGGAAAAATTTGATTAATACAACTAACCTCCATGCAAAATATCATCAAAACATCAAAATCACAAAAACAGTTAATTAATGAAAAAGAGTGGATTAATCAAAAACAGTGTATTAATGACTTCTATTAATCCATCCTTTTTTAGGAAAAATAATTCATTAATATTGAAATTAAGAAGCGGTCAACGAAAAAATGATTTTTCTTATTCTTTTATGTTGTGTAGACAGCATGTGTAATTTTATTGATTGTTAATGTAGCTTACATAGTTTTAAAATATCCTTATGTTTCTTATCGTATAGGTACCTACTATTTAATAATTTTTGCTATGTGATATTGTAATTTGGCTTTTTATTAATTGGCCACATGCAGAAAAAGATAATAAAATAATTTTACATTATATAATAAATGGTGGTGGATAGTATTAATGTTAGATCCTTAATTAACTAATTTTAATAATTTTGTAGATATTATTATTATTATTAAAGTAAAAATAATTAGATTAACTTTGTTAATACAATTTATTTCATATTTATACAATTATAGGAGAGCATAAATTTACGAGTGCAGAAGAAACTGTTAATATCTGATCTACCACAGCAACATCGTCAGTTTTCTTTTTCGCCAGGAACATAGGCATTGTTTCGTGAAGAACTGTAATTTTTTGACGAAGGACACCAATAACGCGTTGGACGTGTATTCTGAAAAAAAGATATAATTAAGATAATTATTGTAACAATATACTTGCACTACCTCACGCTTGCTATATTCCTGGTTGATGCTATATCCCTTGGATCGAGCTGCCGTTTCCCTTTTAGAAAAGCAGAGGCGTAATCACTGTGGCCATATGTAGTCCTACGGAGTCTTTTATTAAAAAGCCTCTGCCAATACAAAATCTTCTGGCAAGAGATTGTTTAAAATCCCACAATCCTCTGTTAGACCTTTATCGCTTATCCTGCCACCATATCCATGTGATACAAATGATATTGATCCAGGAGGAGTGATGCCTATTAGTACCTTTACCGTATTATGTTGTTTGTACATAGATCATGTAGTACATTGTACTTCAAGGCTACTTGATTTTTCCACTCTCATCTCAAAACAATTGATTATTACTGAAATCTTGTTGCCAAATGCTACCTTGAAGCATTCTGGCATTGATTTAATCAGCTGATCTCGTTCAGGCCAAATAATAAAATTTTTCATCCGATGATACATAATATTCAATGTGGTATAAAATATTCTAGAAATTGTTTGTACACTGACGTTAAACATGTATGCCAATAAACTAAAATCTAAATGTAATCTAAGTTTTATCACCGTTATCATAAACATGGCTCTAAGCATGTTTTACGTACTGAATTAGGAATAAATATATATAATTAAATGTGAACTGTATATATTGTATGTATTTGGTGTAGCATTTGCCATAGTAGACGTGTGTAAAAGATTTTTGTTTGTAATGTCGCAAACAAAGTATATCTATCTAACGCCCAAAACTTTAAATGCGGCATGTGCCGTGGGCTACGTCATTCTTCCATGCTCACGTAAAACTTTTACATTCACTGGAAAACTCTCACTTTTCTTAACTTGTAGAACAATTCTTTTCATAATTTTTTTTTACTGCGTTCCAACAACGTCGTATTAATTAGGACGCCTTCCAGGGGCGAGCGTTTCCTTTCCAGAGACTTTCCATTTGAAAATATATTTTTTGGAACTTTTCCTTACTGCCAATCTCTAGCGTGCTTTTAAAACTTTCTTTAGTGCAACAAAAGTTATTAAATTCGTCGTACATTTTAATTGCGGCATATGCCGCGGGTTTCAGCTAGTTTCAAATATTTCACAACGGTGATAAAATTAAAATTAAACTTACTTCCCTAGAAGATTATAGAAAGCTCACACAATACTATGACGGCAATAAAATGAAATTTCATACTTACCAAAATCCAGATGCGACTAAAACATCAGTAATTATTCAAAATATTCCAATCTTCTTAACAGAAGATGAAATTCTGGAAGAATTAACTTCGAAGTATTCTGTTACCAAAATTACATGTCTCTATAATAAAAATTAAAAAAAGTACCCAGTTTCGATATGCGCAGTAGAACTACACCGGAATTCCTATGATAATGACATATTTAAACTGAAAATTATATACTGTTGAACCCCATCGAAAATCCCAAGACATGACCCAGTGCACCGGGTGTCAACGATATAGGCACATAAAAAATTATTGCCGCTTGGTTCCGAGATGTATCAAGTTCACTGGACATCATCATTACAAAGAATGTAAGAAGAAACTGAACAAAAAAGTCTAGATGTGTGAACTGCGAAGTAGAGCATCCAGCTAACTTTAAAAGCTGTAGATACTACCTAGAACAAAAGCAAAAACTCTCCAACCAATCAAAACCAATACCAATATATAATAGACTTTCGTATCAAACATTCTCATCCCAATAGCCTAAACTACCCTCAACTAGCACGAACACAACTCAATCTCAACCAACCCCTTCTTTAGATATAACAAAAATAATTTAGCAGTTATTGGAACCATACATAGAAAAACCTAAAACTTTTATCACGAACATGATTTAAAATATCCTTAGCAATGGCGTCAAATAATCAACGACTATTTAATCAGCTAACCATCCTTAACTGGAACGCAAATGTGGTAAAAAATCAAAAGGCAGAGTTTCACAGTTTTATGAAGCGGCATAATATTGGCATTGCGTGTATCAGCGAAATGCACCTAGTCAGAAACTAAAAATTCAATATCACAGGATATCAAATCTATATGAACGATCGTATTGCACAAATTGCTTCTCGAGGAGCAGCGATCATAATCAAACGAAACATCACACACCACCAAATCTTAATCCCAACTCAAAGTAACCTAGAAACAGTTGCAATAGAAATCAAAATGCCTAATAATCAAACCACAGCAATAGTAGCAGGGTACCAGCCACCAAACAAACCAATACCAATAGAAGATATTGTACAATTGTTTAACAACAATAATCCGACTATATACTGCTTGGTGACCTAAATAGTAAAAACCAAAGATGGGTATGTCGAGTGAATAACCCTACAGTGGCTATATACAAGACAGTGTGGCCTTTGGGATGTCTTTGCCGCTATTGGTATTCCTATTTTCTTTTCAGGTAAACTACCCTTTTTGTTTATAATACGGCAAAATGTTACTAAGAAAAGTTGTTCAGAATGGAAAATTATGGCCCTATTCAAGATTTCAAGCAGCTCACCCTATTTAGATTAAACCGCCATTTTTAATAAATACAATTTTAACGGTTTAATTTAAGTAGGTAGATATTCCTGAAATTTTGTATAGGACCATAATTTATCATTCTCAACTACTTTTCTTGGTAAAATTTTGCTGTTTGATGAACAGAAAGGGTAGTTTCCCTGAAAAGAAAATAGTTTTCGCTTCACTGTCAAAGCCGACTTGTTTTTTTCAAAAACTGAAAATATTTTTAAAATTTTCTTCAAACCAAGCAGGAGCTAATCTCACAATCTTAAAATAAAATTCAATAATTTTTAGTCCATCTCACCTCTTGTAACATCAATATTGGGATACACTGTAGATGCATTATCAAATAAAAAACACCCGGGTACGACCTAATTACTAATGTGTTACTTAAACATTACACTCCCAACATTTTTGCATTTTAGCAACTATTTTTAACGTATGTCTAAGTATTGGATATTTTCTGAAGCCTGGAAACACGCGCAAGTTATAATATTTCTAAAACCAGTAAAAGATAGAACAAATCCCTGCAGCTACCGGCCAATAAGCCTATTATGTTCTATATCTGAAAATTTAAAAAAAATAATACAATCTAGACTGAACTCATTTATTAATGAAAATAGCATTTCAATTTGTATTCAGAACAACCTTTTCGACTACTTGCGACGAAGGATTAAGGGTTGGCCTTACCTGGTGGCGAAAGTTGTACTTGATATTTTGCCGGCTGGTAAATATCGGCCTAATTTGGCTAACTAGTCGAGAGGATCGGGGTTCCAGCAAAGCTGCAACAAAACTATGGGAGAGGGCGCGAGTTCCTCGACGTAGACAAATCTTTGGGTCGGACCTCCCCAAGGTATGGGATAAATCCAGCAAACCAATAACTAATAACAGCATTTATTTGAATAATTGGTTCTATAGTGCCAAACAATAACAATGACTAGACAGACATGGACAGGCAAATCGACAATCAAAAGCAATCACAAGTATATAATCAAATCAATAACAAAGCAATAATAAATATACACACAAATCAATAATCAACCTAAACACGTTAAAAACGACAATGGGCACTGCATCAATAAAAACACTAATACCATTTCATCCATAAAATAATTAAAAAACAACAAACTAAGCTGTAAGCTACCGCAAACGAATTGCTACTCAAATGGCAACACAGGTACAAAGATTCGCACGCACCCTGTGAGGCAGAGCAAACAGAGTTATGCAAGCAAGAAGGCTAACTACTACCCCGAATGTTAGCTTGAACTTAAATATGACAGCTTCAAGATTTTGAAGGGGCGAAACCCCCTTACGGTTGTATGTGCATACAGGGGCGAAGCGAGTTCTATCATAAATGCATCATGCTGGTTATGACTGCTCAAACGACGGCTTGAATACGCTCCTGCCAAAGTTATAAAAAAAAACAAATTGCAAAATCGCTTTACGAATATCCAAATTTTGAGCGTTATATTAGCGCGGGCGGTTCGCTAGGAAACTAGCGGCAGATCCCGTTGTTAAATACAGTTAGGCTGTAATCTGGGCAAGTCTAAATGTCCTAAAAGGCTTAATAGCATATCTAAAAAATACATTACGTTGCAGGGAGTCCAATTCAAAACAACATTTACCATATTTGCCGCAGGCCAAGGGTAAGTAAATCTAAACGTAGTTTTCAATACCACGTATATCTAAAATCTCATGCCAAGAGCGTGTTTAATACAGCTGCCACAAAAATGAATCTACAATTACATAAGGCGAAAGACGAATTGAACAATATGAATGCTACGTATACAATTAATTCGCTATCACAAGTACTGAATCAAATGATTACAATTAATTAGGCGGTTAGTTCGCTAGCATATATATATATATATATACACCCCAACTCAAATGTTTAGTACGATTCACACAGCTCCTCCGGGACACCTAGTGCGTCAAGGACGCCGTGAGCAGAAAAGGCGCCGGCTTCCAGCAGCAAAGCGAGTAATGCAGGGGGGACAGCATACAGGCCGCAGGCAGGCGATGCAGGTACCAATTGCTCCAATAGCAATAGAACCAATCCAGGTAAAAAACCCATTTCCAGGGTGCAATAAAATAGCTAAAAATACAAATTTTCCAGATAGATTACAGCGTTACAGAGGAGACCGTAGGCAAATATGAACTACAAACCTGAAGGCGTCAAGTAGCCACATCGTTCAGTCAGGCGTGCAAAGAATGAACGTCCCATCAATTCCGTCCGTGACGAAGCGAATGCCGGTGATATAAACGCAAATCTCCGGAACATTCCAACAGGGGTTACGAAGCCTCCATATCCTTCCAACAATGAAGATGGCTATCAAAGCCGTGAGACTGGGTCCCCAAAAGGAAGCGATTCAAACTTACACGACGCAAGACCTGACAGGAAATGCCCGAAAGATGCTTAAAAACAGCCCAATTCAGCTTATCAAAGTTGCAAAAATTTGAAAGTTGGCCAACAGAAAAACTGAAGAATGCAGAGTGTGGCTTGAGCTGATAAACACAGAACTGTGCCTTGTTCGAATTTAAGGTTGATGCTAGTAGGGTTGCCTATACAGTTAGGAAAATTATTGTATTTTTACTAAATAAATGTAAATTGCCAAATCTGATTAATTATTTCAACTATTATATGTGAAACGACAAAATGAGCGTAACATACTCACCAGCTGTTAAGACATCGCACAGGCATTTGATTAAGTCTGGCAGAAACGACTGTTGAAGAAAATGCTGACTTTAAACATAACCGTTCTTAATTAATTTATTATTTATAATTCATTTATTACGGAGCCAACATTTGCAGTTAAAATCACTAGTACAAAATCAGCCCTCAAACGCATACAGTCAGGGATTCCACAAGGTTCGGTTTTTGGCCAAGTTTTATTTAATTTATTTATGTATTATATATCATCCCCAAACGACGGCAGCTTAGCAATGTATGCAGATGACACCGCCGTAATCACACAAAATGAAAATATCCATACAGCTACTTATAATCTGCAAAACTGTATCGACCTGCTATCCCGCTGGTGTGTAGACTGGAACATTACTCTGAACCCCACAAAGTGCGTAACCAAAATATTCACCTTGAGAAGACCTCCAAATCCAAATGAGATTTCCCTGAATGGACACCGTATACAATGGAACCCAGCAGATCAAGCAGCGAAGTATCTCGAGGTACACCTGGATCGCCGACTTACATGAGGAATTCATAAAAATAAGAAATTGAATGAAGCTTATGCTCGCCTAGCTATATTATACCCCTTACTAAATAAGAAATCCAGTTTGAAAATTGAATGTGCGAACTGCGAAGATATTATATCTTGGAATAGTAAAACCTATAGTAATGTACGCCAACGTAGTTTGGGGCTCCGCAACCAACACTCATATCAAAACGATACAAGTACCTACTTCAAAATAAAGTATTACGCGTAGCAACAAATGCAGAGTGGTTTGTACGAAATGAACAACTCCACAGCGAATTACAAATTAAAAAAATAGAAGACTTTATCAGAGATACGGCAAAAACATATTTTAAAAATATGCAACAATGTCCAGCAATCGAGTACTACAACAGCGGAACCAAGTCAATCACCACCAGGCTTAAAACAAAATTACCCCCAAGACGTGCTACTACTATCAAGTGATTCAGAATAGCAACTCCATTTTATTATTTACTAGCAAGATACCCGTTCTTCGTACGGACTACAAATATTTTTCTTCTAAATCTTAAACAAATTCTAGAATGCTCCCTTCCTCCCTCACTCAATACGCTAAACTAACAGACGCTGCAAAACAATATTGTAGGTAAAAAGGAAACAATATTTTCCCTTTTATACCTCACGTATCTCCTGAAAATGTGTATGTAATTGTCGTTTTCCTTGTATAGATTGATAAGACTATAGGATTCGAATAACAATGAGAATAAAAATAATAAATGTACTTATTAAATGTTGTATTCATAAATTGTAGGAACATACCAGTTTCCACCACTTGGAGGTGGAATTTCGGAAATCCTTCTATTGTCTTCTAAACTGGACACACGAAAGAAACCAATAACTTTAACCTCTTTTTTAAATACTTTTTACTTTTACCCTATTTTTACTCCTTTCACAATTTAGAACCAAAACTAAAAAACACACATATATCCAAAAACCGTGGTTCACAGGAACCACAGGAAATATGAAAGGTTCTATATAATTCACCCCTCAATCCAAATTCACACCTTTTCACGTTTTTAGGAACTTGTCTAGGTAACCTTTATAAGTAAAAACCAAATGGATATATTATAGGGCTTTAAGAGATATTGAGGAATTCGTGAAAAGACGTTTTACCTCTTTCCTTCCCTTTAGGGGTGGATTTTCGAAAACTCCTTTCTTAGCACTTCGCTACGTAACTAAAGGACTCTTCTTGTCAAATTTCAAGTTCCTGGTACCAAGGATTACTACGGATCCGCGTTGTTGAGTTGGTGCTTTATCTTTTATACATATAAATTATAGCGGAATACCCGTTTCATCCCCTTGTGGGTGAAATTTCTAAAAACCTTTTCTACATCATTTTAGTCTAAAATGCACCCATAAGAAACATATCAATAATTTTAACCCCTACCCCTTTTCAGTTTTTACTCCTTTTACCCCTTTAAAGTTGATATTTTAAAATTCTCTTAAACCCCTTTCGAAATATTTTAAAAATACATCTATATGCCAAAACAGAATGTTCTAACGCAATAAATATAGGAAATACTTGGCGTTCTTTAATTCACCCCAATCCAGATTTGCACCTTTAGGAGTTGATTAGGGCAAAATTCTAAAAATCCGTTTCTAGGTATTTAGATTGACAATCTTTGGAAGTAAACCCCAAGTCGTTATCTCATCGGATCTAAAAGATATTGAGGAACTCGTGAAAACATATTTTACCCCTTTTTACCCCCGTAGGGGTGGAATTTCAAAAATTCCTTTTAACGCATTTGATTGTGAAATGGAACTCACAGCGAAAAAAATTAATAATTTTAACCCCCCTACCCTTTTTCAGTTTTTTCTCCTTTTACCCCTTTAAGGTTAAAATTTTAAAATTCCCTTAAACCCATTTCTAACTATTTTAAAAATACATCTATATGTCAAAAAAGAATGTTTTAACTCAATAAACATAGGATATACGTAGCGTTCTTTAATTCACCCCCAATCCAGATTTGCACCTTTAGGGGTTGTTTATGGAAAAATCTTAAAATATGTTTCTAGGTATTTGCATTGATAATCTTTGCAAGTAAACACCAAATCGATATATTATCGGGTGTAGGAGATTTTGAGGAATTCGTGAAAACACATTTTACCCCTTTTCACCCCCTTACGGATCGAATTTAAAAAAATCCCTTCTTAGCACTACCTTACGTAACAAATTAAACCTTCCACTCAAATTTCAAGTGTATAGTTCCAGTGGTTTCGGCTTTGCGTTGATTAGTCAGGGTTGTGACTTTCCTTTATATATGTATAGATTATTCATAATCTTATTAAGTTTTAGGGTGGTAATAAACATTCGATATTTTAATGCGTTTTGCAAGCTAAACAAATACTAAATGCTCGATAAAAAATTAAAAATGCACGTTAACTTAATTGGAAATGCTTTTTATTTTAACAAAACCAACAATATAAAATATATCCTTTGCACGGTAAGTTCTGCTCGCTATTCTAATTAAATATGTACCTTAAAAAAACCAAATGCTCTATAGCTGAAGTTTACTATTAATTGAAATTTTTTATCATATTGTATCGAGAGATCCAAAAAAAACTGTTCCTCAGCGGGCTGTGAAAATTCAACGTATGAATAATATGTTGGTGACACTGTACGTCAATGTCAAATTCGACGTTATCAGGTTAGGTTTTCCGTCAGTTTGACAAAATGACGCAAATCCTAACCTGCTAACCTCGAATTTGACATTGACGTACAGTGTCACCAACATATTATTCATACGTTGAATTTCCACAGCCCGCTGAGGAACAGTTTTTTTTTTGGATCTCTCCATATTAATAAACGCTCGATAATTTAATGCGTTTCAAGGGTTCGATTTGCTCGCCAAGTGCAGCCTAAACTAGAAAAACTGAATGGACGTGTGTGCGTATCAGTGCATGTTATTTGAAGAAAGTGAGAGTGATGTATTTGAGAAGCATGCGCCAAAGAAAATAAGGAAGAAGATATATAAGGATTAGAAAAGAAAACAAGTGTGCAATAGCAAAGAACGTCAAATTCGGTTCAAATTCCATAAGTCCTGGTAAATTATAAAAAAATTGCATCGATCATTCTCAGCTACCAGATGGCGAATATGATGAGGCTTTCATACTATCTCAAATAGAATACAGGAATCTTTCTCTTTTTCGGTATTTTATGTATACTAAAAATTTATTTTTGATTATACGTACTATAGTTGTATGTTATGTTATTACCATGGAACTATATTATTACTTTTTTCTTCTTTTTTTGAATATCTACTTGAATTAATGTTGTTTCATTATTTATGTATGATCAGAGTTTCCTTTTTGGAAGTGTTGTTTCGTTGTTTATCTGTTACCTATCAGAATTTATTATATATATTTTTTAAATACCTGTGTTGTATTTTATCAAGTTATGTATTTTAATAAAAATATTCTTTCTGAGTATTAAAGTTTACCTAGATAAAATTATTGTCTTTAATTAAAGGTAAACAAAAAAGCTAAGCAAAAGAAAGCAAGTAAATTTCATACCGAGCATTGATTGTAATTATCGTACGTACGTTTTGTCTATTATTATTTGCCCAAAGATTTGTATTTTGTATGTGCATCTTTATTTTGAATCGAGCGTCTTTTATGTTTATCGAATGTTTATTATTTTAATATGCATTTGAATTTTATACAGGGCGTTCGTTATCATTGTACAGCATTTAGTATTTTTATGGAACATTTATTTTCTTAGGATGCATATCAATTTTATACCGAGTACTCAATGCACTTATCGAGCGTTTAGTATTTTTATCGAACATTTATTTTCTAATCATGCATTTGGACAAAATATAGGGAAAATATGACCTGCAGTAGTAATAAAATACCGAGCATTTAATTTGTTCCCTAAGTTTTATATTATTATAACTGTAAATTAAGTACCATCCATACTGTGACCAGCCGCTTTGTGCTTAACCAGTAACCAATAAAAAAACTATCTGAAGCAGGTGTAATTCTATCTCACACTTTTTCTGATCATGAAATTATTTACCGCAGGCTTCTCATGGAACAACATAAATCTGCACATTTTTTTTAAAGTATACCGTCCCCTTAAAAAAATTAATTATAGGGATCTTGATTCTGAGCTCCACTCTATTCTATGGAGAAACATTTTTGACTGTACATGTATGAATACCAAAGTAGAATTTATAAATAATAATTTAATTACATTATTCAATGTACAGGGTGTTTCCTCAAATTTTGACAGCTTCTAGCGACTTTATTATTCCAGATAGGAAAAAAAAATCAGATAAAAATTGTAGGGTATCATCCAAACCGTCCGAATTTGCTACTTATAGAAACAATTGAGCATCACGGGTAAACTTTTTGACTTATTATATACTTTTTTTATTGAACACCCTATATATTATATGTTTATTGGATAGCGCTTAAAATGATCTTTTCAAAAATATATAAGTTGACTAATTACTTCTTTAAGTAGCAAATTCGGACGGTTTGGATGATAGGCTACAATTTTTATCTAAACATTTTTTTCTATCTGAAATAACAAAGTCGCTAGAAGCTGTCAAAATTTGAGGAAACACCCTACAAGCACCTAACAAAACTATTCGCATATCGAACCTGCTGTCCGCTGGATCACAGATGACATAAAATTTCTTATGGAAATGAATGCAGAAGCATACGAGATTTTCAAAAACAATAAATCAGACTTGAATAAAAATCAATATAAACAACTCCGCAACCAGGTGTCGAAACAAAAACAAAAAGTTTTTCGACAACGTAATCGATAATAACAAAATAAAATTACTATGGAAACACTTTGTCCAGAGTACTAGGAGATAATAATTAATGCACAATGAAAGAGTTTTTTGAATAACAACAATTTATTACCATATATGCAGTCAGATGTCCGAGCTGAATACAGCTGTACGAGTGCGTTGTTAAATATAACGAACGATATATTCCATGGTTTTGACCAGAAATTTGCAGCAGTTTGTATACTTTTTTATTTTTAGAAGGCCTTCGACACGGTTGAGCATGAAATATTACTATCGTAGTTACACTATTGTGGTTTAACGGATAAATCCTTGATATTTTTCAAAAATTATTCAACAGGCAGAAATCAAGCAGTCGTTTGCCAAAATCAGATATCTAATTACTTGTCAATACATATAATCCGAAACTTTTGCAATTTATATATCAAATTCTTACTCAGAATTTCGTGTCTGCCTTTTATATGGTGTTCCAGAACAACAAATAACATTTCGAACAAATTGGTAGCTTCAAAATGGCTTAACATGTCGAACAGACGATACCTGCATGCTGTTATCATGTTTTATAATTTACTATCAACAAAATGTCCCAATCTATAATATATAAAACTGAAAGTCCTGACTCACTCACTCACTCACTCATCAACGCCCAGCCCAAACCCTTGGACCTAGAAAGCTGAAAATTTGCACAGAGGTTCCCTTTATGATGTATACAAGGAATAAGGAAGGATATTTCGAAATTCAACTCCTAAATGGGTAAAATGGGGGTTCCAATTTTGTATGGAGAAATAATATTAAATAGATATTTCGGCTTGAAACTTCGTTGTAGTACTCCTAAAAACAAATAAGCAAACACTTATTTCGTGATTTTCCGAAAATCAACCCCTTAGTGGGTGAAATGGGCAAATAAGCCTAAAATACGATATGGGTGTCGTTATTGAGGTTTTTGGGACGTTAATTGGGAAAATGGCATTTATTTTTAAGTCCAAGACGGTGGACATGACATAAGGGAAGGGACGGGACGGGACTGGACGGGACGGGACTGGACGGGAAGGGTCGGGACGAGAAGGGAAGGGGCGGGACGGGAAGGGACGAGACGGGACGGGGCGGGACGGGACGGGACGGAAAGGAAAGGGATGGGATGGAATGGGAGGGGACGGGACGGAACTGGACCGGATGGGACGTTATGGAGACGGGGATGGAGAAAGGGACGGGGACGGGGATAGAATGGGATGGGATGACAGAAAATAATTAGTCATTATTTAATACACAAATAACGAACCTCGCGCGAACGAAGTCGGGGGCATCTCTTGCTATCCAATCAAATGCCATGATTTTTCAAAATTCAACCAATCACGTGTTTTTATAGTGACAAAAAATCAAAATTTTCCCTTGGGATATTATCACTTTCTTTTACCACTTGTATCTGTGGCAACCACAAAATATGTTGTTTTAATCAAGGTGGTATTTCAAAAACGTCACTTAAACTGTCATTGTACATCAGTATAAATGTCAAAATGAACAGATATTTGGGAAATAGTCCACAAAATGTATTTCGGGCTCATGATTTTGCTCAGAAAATTTTTTATTTAAGATTTGTTGTTTTTAGGCAATGCTCCTCGATAAACTAACTTTGGCAAATTTCCTCGTCTTCGGCTCATGAATTTGATCAAGTTAGTTTGTCTTGTGACATTGCCAAAACAAAATACTTTCGTAAAACATTTTTACTGGCAAAATAATTTGCTTTTAATACATTATTATTGAAAAAATTACATTTAGAACAGATGTAGGTACATCACCCAAAATTTAAGATTCAAAGGATTAATGTCACTTCCCCCGCATCTCACAAGTTAAGGTATCCTCATATGTTCTATCTTCTTATATTAACGGTATATCGGCTAAATTGTAACAAGTAAGCAAGTTAAAATTTCGTGTCTGCCTGTGATATACGGTGTTCTCCAAGAACGAGTAAAATTTCGAACAAACTGGAAGCTTCAAAATTGTTTAACATGTCGAACAGACGATACCTGCATGCTGTTATCATGTTCTATAATTTACTATCAACAAAATGTCCAAATTATTTATATGAAAAAATTACATTTAGAACAGATGTAGGTACATCACCCAAAATTTAAGATTCAAAGGATTAATGTCACTTCACCGGCATCTCACAAGTTAAGGTATCCTCATATGTTCTATCTTCTTATATTAACGGTATATCGGCTAAATTGTAACAGGTAAGCAAGTTAAAATTTCGTGTCTGCCTGTGATATACGGTGTTCTCCAAGAACGAGTAAAATTTCGAACAAACTGGAAGCTTCAAAATTGTTTAACATGTCGAACAGACGATACCTGCATGCTGTTATCATGTTCTATAATTTACTATCAACAAAATGTCCAAATTATTTATATGAAAAAATTACATTTAGAACAGATGTAGGTACATCATCCAAAATTTAAGATTCAAAGGATTAATGTCACTTCCCCCGCATCTCACAAGTTAAGGTATCCTCATATGTTCTATCTTCTTATATTAACGGTATATCGGCTAAATTGTAACAGGTAATCAAGTTAAAATTTCGTGTCTGCCTGTGATATACGGTGTTCTCCAAGAACGAGTAAAATTTCGAACAAACTGGAAGCTTCAAAATAGTTTAACATGTCGAACAGACGATACCTGCATGCTGTTATCATGTTCTATAATTTACTATCAACAAAATGTCCAAATTATTTATATGAAAAAATTACATTTAGAACAGATGTAGGTACATCACCCAAAATTTAAGATTCAAAGGATTAATGTCACTTCACCTGCATCTCACAAGTTAAGGTATCCTCATATGTTCTATCTTCTTATATTAACGGTATATCGGCTAAATTGTAACAGGTAATCAAGTTAAAATTTCGTGTCTGCCTGTGATATACGGTGTTCTCCAAGAACGAGTAAAATTTCGAACAAACTGGAAGCTTCAAAATAGTTTAACATGTCGAACAGACGATACCTGCATGCTGTTATCATGTTCTATAATTTACTATCAACAAAATGTCCAAATTATTTATATGAAAAAATTACATTTAGAACAGATGTAGGTACATCACCCAAAATTTAAGATTCAAAGGATTAATGTCACTTCCCCCGCATCTCACAAGTTAAGGTATCCTCATATGTTCTATCTTCTTATATTAACGGTATATCGGCTAAATTGTAACAGGTAATCAAGTTAAAATTTCGTGTCTGCTTGTGATATACGGTGTTCTCCAAGAACGAGTAAAATTTCGAACAAACTGGAAGCTTCAAAATTGTTTAACATGTCGAACAGACGATACCTGCATGCTGTTATCATGTTCTATAATTTACTATCAACAAAATGTCCAAATTATTTATATGAAAAAATTACATTTAGAACAGATGTAGGTACATCACCCAAAATTTAAGATTCAAAGGATTAATGTCACTTCACCTGCATCTCATAAGCATGTTTAAGATATCGTTATCCTTCTCATCTGCTCTATCTTCTTATATTAACGGTATATCGGCTAAATTGTAACAGGTAAGCAAGTTAAAATTTAAATCAGCCACGTTTTCCATCCTTTCAGAACAACAAAGTTCAAATTATATTAAATACTGACAACAACTAGAAACTCATACCTACCATATTATAGTAATCACCTTTCCTTTGCTTCTTGAGATTTTCTTTAGTAATGCACGCCTCTTCTTATATTCTCTTTTTTAAATATTATTTTACTTTAAATGAAACCGTGAGGTTGAGTGGGAGAGCAGTGCATTAAACGTACTGAGAACTCCGCCCTATATTAATACATACGTTACTATATTTTTCTATATATATATATATATATACAAAAAAAAGTAAAGGCGTTTATTATATTATATATTATTTGACGATCTCAAAATAAGTAGATATATGTGTTTCTAATAATCTTCTTACTAGCAGTAAGTAATGAATAGGCCTTCTTTAAGTTTCTACTTCGGCTTTAGAAGCAACGTACCCAGTTTTCATCCACAGTCACACATTTTTAAACAGTGGGCTTATATCATGCGTTTTGAAGTTTTTCCTTTTTCGAAAGTTGCATGACAATTTTGGAACTAATTTTTTGGGAAAACTTATACTTATTGGATATTTGATACGATCTGAGCGCTATACGTGCTCATTTGATTACAAGTGGAAACTGTATTCTAAAATTATACTCGTACAAGTACGTATAAGTCTATGTATTTACCACACAAGATAGAAATAAAATATCCTGAACAACTAATCAACAGTAATATCCCAAGTGCATTAAAATAAATTTTGACGTTTTCTGTCAGAATGTTTTGCTAAGAAATGTGCGTAGCACGAGGGATTTTGGGGCGGAAAAAAATATATTTCTTCAGAGCAAAACATTCTGACAGAAAATCGTCAAAATTTATTCACGCGAGATGTTCGGCGTGATTATTTGTTGAATAAATAGATAAAATACAGTTGGTAAAGCACCTTTAATAATTATGTTAAAATTATGCACAAGTGATTAAATTTTGACACATATTTAACCACGGTTAAATTTTGACTTTTGAATTTTTGTCATAATTAAACTGACAGAAACCGTAGTGATTACGCATTATTATGGATATGAAAGAAATAATCACTTATAATACCATGAGTAGTTAAAGTTATGTCGAATATTTTTGCTGTGGTGTCAGGAATGTTCATCCTAATCCTAAGCGCAATGGACATGAGTAGTGATGCCACCGCAAAAATAATCGACTTAACTTTGACTACGAATGGTATTCGAGAGACTATTCAATAAACCAAACTAGTTTTTCAAATTGGTTTTCAGTAAATCTAGCAACGAACTACCCAATTTCTATAGTAACAGAACATGAATATTGACTTTTTCTAATAAAAATCACATTTGTTTAAAATATTCACTTGAATACCTTCTAAGAAGATATATCCGCTGATATTTTTTTAATTGGTCAAGAAACGTCAAATTCTAGATTTTCATTGGTCCCTTCTTGACAGATGACAGATGAATTGAATAGTCACTTATAATACCATGAGTAGTCAAAGTTATGTCGACTATTTTTGTGGTGGTGTCACGAATGTCCATTGCGCTTAGGTTCGATTAGAACGAGTTAGCACGAGTCTTAATCCTAAGCGCAATGGACATGAGTAGTGATACCACCGCAAAAATAGTCGACATAACTTTGACTAAGAATGGTATTCAAGGGACTATTTATTGAACCAAACTATTTTTTCAAATTAGTTTTCAGTAAATCTAGCAACAACCTACGCAATTTCTATAGTAACAGAACACTAATATTGAGTTTTTCTAATAAAAATCACATTTGTTTAAAATAGTCACTTGAATACCTTCTAGGAAGATATATCCAATGATACTGTTTTGATTGGTCAAGATATGTCTGAATTCTGGGTTTTCATTGGTCACTTTTTGATAGATGACAGGTGAATTGAATAGTCAATAAAATTAAATTCATGAAGTGCATTTGAATCACCTTTATAATTCAAACAATATATTACCCGTCTGTACGATTTAACACGAATTTTTAAATTAAATGCCCAAATTTTTGTAGTGACTTAGAGTTGAGGATTTTATCATTGACAAGTCACGCTTCTCATGCACGTTATCAAACGTAGCTAAATATATTCAGTGTTTACAAAAATGTTGTTTAGGTCATACTCTTAAAGACGCACAAACAAATCGAAGTTCAATTTCATAACAATTAATCATTTCATATTTTTGATTAAAATTCAGAATTATTTCTTTATAATTGTTTGGTCATACTTGCATATCTAACCGCATAAATGTCGTATATGTATATTAACGCAAAATAAAATAGATTTTAGTTTGGTCCAGAACGTGTTGATCGAAAATAAGGTTTCTACTATACAGGGTGTTCCAAAACGGACCGACAATATTTCAAGAAACTGTAATTAATAACAATTATGTGTGTTGCTAACAATAAAAAAGCCATGTGAAATTTTTGCTTTACTGTTCTTTTTTTAAATGTTTTTTTGTAAATAACATAATGAACATGTATTAAAAACCCTATTTAATAAAGTCAGTTGAACTGGACCCCCTGCATACGTTTAGGGCATATGTGTATTTCTACAGTCTTTTCGATTGTAGACAAGTTCCTGAATTTTTCCTTGAAATATTGCTTAGACATTTCGGGACACTCTTCATTGCAAATAGTAAGAATTCGTATGGTAGTGGATTTTTGTAGCGATAGCTTGTAGTTTTGTTTGCAATTGGATTGGTTCTCATAAAGTGGGATATATGGTTGTTTGCATTTTAAGTGTATTTCCTGCAGGTAAAGCAGCTTAGGTTGGTGCTCATGAAGCAGTGTTTGAGTGATATCTAGGTGAGAGTAAAATACATTGAAGTTGAAGTTTTGTGCTGTCAATTTTTGTTTGTAGTGTAATATTTATAATAAGTAAGGGTTAATACTCTAAACGCCCCTCTTCTTGGTCAGGACTTTGTGAATATCTTTCTGTGGTGCTACATTGAGACAAAACTTTTAGGAACACATTGTTAATCGAATAAATCTGTATTTTATTTTCTGGTTTAGCAATAGAGGATACATATCGTTTAAGGAGGTGTTCGTAATAGGCCCAGCAATTATATCCATCAATATGTCAGGGGTAAATGTATATCATCTTGGTCTTCAGATAGTGTCTTCTGCATAGGTTGTAGAAGTATAAATAATTCTATTTTTTCTTCGTAAGTTTCCGCTTGGATTTTTAATATTTTGCCTCTTTTCTTTTTGTGTTTTTAACTTATTCAATATTTTATTTTGTAATGGTGTCATTTCGGCACTAAGAATGTTTTGAGGTGGTTTTGGTGCGATTGCGTATTGGATTTTCTTCTGCAACTGAACTAAGGCGTTTTTTTAAGATTAAGGTTTTTTGGTTTATTAGGTTGATATTGGTTATGATCTCAGTATGAGCATCAGGAGCATCAGGACATTTGAATACAATACGGCCTAATTCTTAACATATGACAGACCTCATTTCATCATCTTGTATAAATATTCTATAAGAATTGTTTTCATAATTGACTAAAAATTATGATGGTGCGTATCGGGACACCATTTCTTTAAGGTTAATATTCAGAGTCGACAGGAAAGTACCAAACTCTGGGAGTGTATACTACACATAAATGTACGACTAAAACACCAATAAGTTGTAAACCGAATCTTATTTTCTTTCGAATTAAGTTTTAAATATTTAAATTTAATCAAACAACCTGGCGCATTTTAATTATCAAACAACAACCACCCAATGGTCAAACAATATCCTGTTATTTGTAATTATTGTTTATGATTGCTTTAGATTTTGTAATTCGTTTGAAAGCTGCAGCTCGCATACAAGCCAGAAAATGTCTAGAAGTCCATGGAAATAACATGTGGTTCAAAAAAATATTTATCAAAGTGGCCTTAGACAAAATCACGTAAAGTCTTGTTATGTTATTTAAACGGCCGTTTGCTGGTTATATTTCTTAACAATACCCAAGAAGGTATCTGGCTGGCACGCGACTAGCTCAAGCCGAAGAAGGCGTGCGGTAAATTAATTTAGGATGGAAAGCCGGGGCGCCAGTATACCTCAAAGACAGCCAGGTACCTCGACACTCTTACAGACGATTCGCATTCTGGGTTACTATAACTAACAGAACTATAGCTGCAAAAGGCTCAAATGGCAACAACCAAATAAAACACCAGCAGGTTAAAGTTATCACAGTTTACTCATATTCATCACAGTTATCTGGTCCAGTTCAATTACATAGTAAGTACTGAGTACTATAAACCAGGCTTTGTCAGCCCGCAGCGGGATGCTGTCCCAATATTCAATTACACATTAAAATTACATAAATGGTACATACAGTTACTTTGGCATTACATTAGACTAGTATGCGGCTTGACCCAGCGGGTACCTAGGTTGTCGAACGGAGACCCGGGGCCTGGTGGAAGTTTGCACAACGGCTCAACTCAGCTACAGGGGCTTTATGGATGCGCCCAGCATTTGGTGTGCTCTCGATTAGTACAACGGAAACCCTGCTCTCGGCACCAGCGAAAATTATGAGGATACCAGGACTAGCCAAAAGGGGCATCGCACGAGGACGCCGAAGAGTATTTCCTAGCAGCAGCCAAGTTCTAAAATTGCCGTTAGTGGGCCCGACACGTCACGCTATTAACAAGATCAAACCCTTAAGTGGAGCTCCAAAATACCAACAAAGACTTACCTCATACGGGCGAGCACGTGTTTGCTACAATTTTAAAATCCGCCAAAATGCGGGGCGAAGAAAATCGCCCAAAATTCGTCGTTACTAGGGGAGAATCCGAAAAAGCGTATATATTCAGAACAGTCCAAAATTACCCTCTAGGACGACATCATAATTGTAGCGGCTACAAACTGCACATGGCCTCAGGCAGGCAGGACCAAAAGATGCCCCTCGAAACCTGAAACTTGCCAAGTATAAAAATCTTATCAACAACGGGCGCCATGACACAACTAGCGCAAACAATTTCCAACTCGAGAGCGCGGGGTAATTGCATACTCCCACAGAGCTAAGATTCGGAGAGCGCTTCCCATGAAGTTACCAAAGATTGTAGAATCATGCGAGAAATCTAATGAAAGCGCAATTTTAACGTAACAGTCTACACATTACCCTTTTTCTGTGACGTCAGAAATAACAAAACATAGCGTTTAAAACGTATGTCTTATATTACATTGAAATTAAAAAAGATCATTTAGATCGCAGGTAGTGGACTTTAGAAAGAATTTGACATATACCTAACCTTCAATGTAAGGGATGCTCTAAATAGCTCATTATTCAAATCAAGACATTCTTGAACTATGTAATCCGACGTTTCTCCTCTTCGAAGAAGTCCCTAACGCTTAAAATACGATTTTAGGTTTACTCGCTTGCTTATTATTGCGCGTTATTTTACAGTCATTTTGGACAAATGTCACATTGACAGTATTATAAATCAAGCCATACTTAAAGCGGACCTGACAAAAAACTGCAGATTTTTTGTTTCGTCCGGTTTCTTATTGTTAAATAAAGATAGAAAATTGTTCCGTCACAGCAAATGGGTAATGTGTAGACCTTATGTCTCCACTTACATTTGGAACATTTGAACTACTTCATGTTGTATCTACTTTGTCAGAGTAAATTACAACTGATTTTTTTACCGTTCCAAGTTCTTAAACTACGCGTTTAACATGCGCCGTATATGATGATCATTAAAAACCATGACTTCAAATGTACAGTCGTGTGCAAATAAATCTGGGACATTGTTTTTTTCACATGCAGATTCAGTTAAGAATTTGAAGAATATTTCCATGGATTTCCTCTTATCAGAGAGAGTTACGGGTTTCAGTACCTGTTAAAGTTTAATGTAACTTTTTCTGATAGCAGGAAATCCATGGAGATATTCTTCAATTCTTAACTGAATCTGCATGTGAAAAAAACACTGTCCCAGATTTATTTGCACACGACTGTACATTATTAAAGGGAGTTGTCAAATTAAGCTGGCACAAAGTGACATTGCTGTATTAATTAAAATGACCTACTTTATGAATCAATACTACTGCTTATGTGTGTATGTCTATATCTTTCTTCCTTAGCTCTCTTCGATGAATCTTTTTTAAATCGTCCTTTACTTTTGAAAATGTACTGTAACGTTTTAAAATTTTGTAATTTAAAAAACGCTGTAATTTTCAAAAACGCTGTAACTTTCAAGATAGCCTACGTATTTTAACTTATGCATTTGACATACTGTAATTCCAAAACAAATGTAAATCGGATAGTTTTTTAAACATACAGTGCGAACGTTGGCTGGAACGCTCTAAATAAAAAATTTCCCGATTATCTGCGGCCAAAATCCTCGGACACGTCAACCTTATTTTTTGAACGCGCATTTTTTCTGGTAGTTGTCAATTTTTTTTACACCCACGTCTTTCCGGAATGACGTCATCGCCATTTTATTTTAAATGGCAGCCACCACTTTTTTCTATTGAATCTAATTCTCCTTGAAATTCTGCATACAGCAATATGCGGTTGGGCGATGTTCATTTGATTACTTAGCAACATTATTGGCATTTATGAAAAAAACTGATTTATGAAAAATTGAAAACAGAAAATCGAAATAGCTGTGGAATTTTTATCAATTGATGTTTTATTTATTTGACGTTCTGTTAAATTGTTATTCATTTGTTTCAAATAATTTGAAATAGTGTCGCTAACTAATCAAATGAACATCGCCCAACCGCAGAATTTCAGTGAGAATCAGATTCCATAGAAAAAAGTGGTGGCTGCCATTTAAAAGAAATGGCGATGACGTCATTACGGAAAGAGGTGGGGGTAAAAAAATTGATAACTATCAGAAAAGATGCGCGTTCAAAAAATAAGGTTGAAGTGTCCGAGGATTTTTGCCGCAGATGATCAGGGAATTTTTTATTTTGAGCGTTCTACAGCCAACGCTCGCACTGTATAGGTATTGATGTGTAGTAGACATTTTTGGAGTTTGATACTTTCCTCCCGACTCACATTGTGTAGAAGCCTCCTGTCACTCCAGTACCCTCGACGGGTGAATCAAGCATTGATAAGATATATTGGCGATATTTCACTTCAAAATGGCTTAGTGCTGTTTCTATAGTTCCATTCGAAATACAACGTGCGATACGTTGGAAAGTACAAGCCTTTTGCTAGGGGCTACTAATCTACGAATTGCTATTTATTTATTGTTTATCTTTACATTCGGGTGTTTTGTGATTAGTTTTTGTACTAGCTTCTCCTGTTACATGTATATATTGTTATGATCTTGGTACAGGGGTCTAAAAATCAGATTAATAAGATTAAAAGTAAACAGTAATTGTAAATAATAGGAATGAATTTAGATGTGAATTGGATATTAAAATTATTACGATATATTTAGAATAGAAAGGAAATAGAATTTATAATTTAATTAAATGAAGCTGATTGAGAAACAGAAGGATTTCAACTTAATTTAATATCTAAAATGAAAGTGGAAATTGATGACAAATACTTTTTCGAAATATAAATAGCAGGTATTAATCAAATAATAAATCTTTTATAGTGTGTTAGACACAAAAAATAAAATAGATCGCTAAGGAGATGTTTTTATTGATATAGAAAATTTTGAAACGAAAAGCATGTGACCGAATTTTGTAATTAAAAATTAATAAATAAACCCTTTTAAAAGTTTTTAAAAGCATGTTTGGTGAATAGAAGGGTTAATATTTAAAATAAAATTGGCGTGCTTTACAAAGAATAAAATATAAAATGTTAAAAGCATGGAAGGTATACAGGCTATATGGCGGAAGATAAAGAATGTGGTGAGAATACCAAACTAAAACAGTTATAATCTACAAAAGCAAATAAATGGAAAGGAATACTGAATTAAGTTTATTATAAGATTACATTTTACATTTTCATCGATTGAATTGGATCGCATGGAAATTGTTGTCAGAGTGAGCATGTTTGTGGGGCTTGGCAAGTGATGTCTGGTGGCTTGTCTCTGGTCAGGATTCTTGGTGCTAAGCTGTAACGTACTTCATATGAGTAATTAGGATTGAATATTAAAGTAACACAACTACAACTGAGGTCTATTTGGATCTGTACTTTGGTAAAGCTGTATATGCTGATTCCTGGGGCAAACTAGGTTCCTGTGTTAATTTGGATCCTGATTCTGGACATTTTGGCAGTTTGGTTGTCAGTTGAGGCCTTCACCGTGGCTTTGAGTGGAACAGTTGTGGTGTAATCAGTTGCAGAGTTAGACGAATTGGTTTCAGCAGAGGAGAGTGCTAAGTTAATAAAAGGTAAATGAATCCAGGTATTAAATAAGAACTGAAAGAAACTATAGATTAAAGTGAATTAATTTTAATTAAGGAAGTACTTACTATTTGAGATTGTCGTATGACATATATAACGATGAAGTATTTGTAATTGAATTTTCAAAAACTAGTTTGACGTACCATGTGACAGAAGTTTTGAATTGTCATAATTAAAATAGGAACGTCAAATTTCAGAATAAGCAATCTAGATGAAAAAATCCGCTTTGATTTTCATTCAAGTGTATCTACAGGAACTAGCAGAAAATAATTTTTAATGTCTAAAATAAATAAATAGGGCAATTAAATTGGTTAAAATTTAATTATAACATAAAAAATATTGTTATACAAAGTTGAGCTAATCGCCCTTACAATATATACCGATTCTTTGGTTAGAGACTCTATAGTCTAGAGTCTAGACGCTGCCCTAATATTTTTAGGTCATATAAGACTGGTACTCTTACTTGGTGGAGTGAACACATTTTTAGTTATGTTGGCGTTGGTAGATTTAGCACCGGAGATGATGTCTCTGTGATTATGGAAATACTGTCAACTTGAATTATGTTGTCAAAACTTATATTTATATTTTGGGTTGCAGTCATGCAATATCATTGAATTCGTATAGGGAAAATGCCAACAGAGCCATCGGGACTGATAGTTATATCAACAGTTGTCTGTAGTGCTGTACTGTATGTTATCTGGTTGTTTTTATCAACACAAATATGTACACGTCGTGACAACCAGCTGAAGCTCTGAGAATTGGTTGCGCAGTAGTCTCAAGCCGAGTTGGCGGGGAGAATTCAGTTCTGACAATATTGTGTTCGAGTGAACATCGGTACACTCTTGCAAAAAGTCGGCGCTTTTGATATTTATCGTTTGTTGCTTTGTTCTTGTTATTTTCGTTATTACGTCTGTTGATTTGTTTTTCTTATTGTCTCCGTTGCTTTGTTCTCGTTGTTATTGTTACTGTCTCTGTTATTTTGCTCTTGTTATATTTGTTATTGAATTTGCCACCTAAATCGGTGTTAGTGATTGATAATGCTTCATACCATAATAAACAAGTAGAAAAATGCCCTACCTCCGCATCAACCAAAGCTGTTAATGCAAGAATGGTTAACAAGGCGTAATATTCCATTTTCCACATCATTATTTCAACCTATTTCGCCTAATATTATTAAATAAAGCAAACCATAAAACCTATGTAATTGACCAACTGTTACACGAAAAAGGACATACAGTATTAAGGCTGCCTCCGTACCATCCAGATTTAAAACACAGCGTTGCTAAAGAAAATGTTAATTTTAAACTGGCGGATGTGGAAAGGCTAATTTATCATTTTTTTGATACTTATTCTTCGGAAGAATGGGCCGCTAGGTGCCGGCATTCAGATAAATGTGCGAATGAATGAATAGAAACAGAAGGAATTATAGATGTGGTGGTTGATGACCTAATTATTAATTTAGGCGAGGACAGTAGCGCTACCGATACGGAATCAGATGACAGCAACGCCCGTGAAAGTGATTCTGAACAGTCTGGTGTAGAACGTTTATAATGTTTAGTGGCACTGTTTTAGTCAATTAATTCTTATATTCTGTATAGCTTATAAATTGTTTAGCATATTTTTTGTAGTTCAAACTAGTTTTAAGAAAAATAATAAATAAGTAATTATTTGTTGAAATGTTTTTTATGAATACAGTCATTAAAACTCAGTTATGATAACCACATGAAAAATTTTAAGCAGAATTTATTTTAGCTTCAATTTTATTATTTTATGCAATGTATACAACTTCATAAATTTAAAGCTGTCAGTGCAGCAAATATAATCACCCTATTCAAAGCAGCTTATCTCGCCAGAAATCTACTTCGAAAACCGTAATGACCGCTCTGTTATTATTCTCAGAGGATTTACCGAATGAATGTTATCAGCTAACGAATTTTCTGATTTTACTTGCATTTTGTATTTGCGAGGTTCCGCTTTAGCAAGTAAGCTGCACCCCTGCAACGTTTTGTTTATTCCAAGAACAACGCCAACGGGTACAACAGAAAGGCGGTGTTTTTCAAGAATTGCTTTTCTACTTGAGTGTACCGCTAGTACGTGCTTCCCTTTCTAACCGACTCCGACTCTTTCCTGGATCTGCGCAACTGGGAGCTTCAGCTGGTTGTCACGACCTGTAAGTTTACTGCACATTCTAAACTTTGTCGTAATACAAACTTGTTACAGTTTTAATTACTCAAATCGACAGCTATTACAAGCACTGTCAAAAATCGGGGAAAAGTACAGGGTTTGCCGGCTTCACAAAAAAAGAACACAGATCTTGATGTGTCGGAGCAGATGACGGCGCTCCAGTTACCCTCGGTCTAGCTTAATCGAGAAGGCGTGGTTCGAAAGCTCAGTGAAAACCGACAGCACTTACCCTAAAGCTTGCTTAAAAGAAGATTGCCTAAGGAAGCCACTCGTTCTTAAAGGAAGAATAACTCGTGTGATTAGAACGAGAGACCTCGCGCGAGGTATGAAGGAGTCCCCCAGATACGTTGCTGAACACCTCAGCGTGTTGTTCACCAGGCCTCCTCCGAGTAGCCGGGTGGCCTTGTCGTTAAATTGCTTACCTTCAAGGCCACCGTCACTAAAGTATAACAAAAGAACACTGAATGGCCCAAATCTCGAGGCTCGCTTAATCAAAAGAACATGCTTTAACTTTACAAATTAGTTACACTTGGCCTTCGCCAGGTTGCACCGATATAAGACCCAGAGGAGGTTTCAAAATTCAATAAAAAGAATGAATTGACTTTAACAAGTTTATTATTTGAAGAATGACAGTTTACACAAATCGGTACATTAAAACATAGGCACCAGGAGGTGAGTTTGAATTTAATAATAAGATAATCCTACGTGAATATAAAAGGGGGCCCCACAAAAAATATCTTAAGGGCTAGTTACAAAGACACAAAAAAACACAATATTATCCAAAACAAGTGACATAAAATGGACGCCAGGAGTAAAGTCCCTGGTCAACATTAACTGAGACGAATCATAAATTTTGGCGAACGTACACAACGTTTATGAGCACTGACGCTCAATAACATATAGTCGCACCTTAAGTTAGGCACCAGAGTTACATAATTGGTACAATGCAGGGCGTCTACCTGATAGTTGCAGTATGCAGTCTTAAGCGCAGATGTACTCGTCCTCGTGCAGGCCTGGTAAAACGTGCCAGAGGTGTAGCGAATTCTCCAGAAGAGGCAACAGGTGGAGCAGAAACTCGAGGGATTGAAGACAATCGGCAGCAAACGTCAATCAACGAAGTGACATCAAACAACACTATATCGCGCGGTGGGCCCTTTTTTAATTACAGTAATCCCCGACGTTGACACAGATATGCATTAAGCAATGGTTTTCCACACAATAACCGGGAAAAGTTAGTTGAGGCTTTAAGATATCGTCTCTATCAAATCGGCAAATAGTGCCAAAGCCTTCCCTGGAAGGCAAGCTAAATGAAACGAATCGGCCTATTACCAACGCCGAGTAACTTCAACCGCCCACCGCGCGCACTTTTAACACCCACACTAATAATTGCTTCAAAGGCTCAGGCTGCACTCTATTAACGTGCCACAGGACACTCACAAAAGTTCGCACAAGATCCAAAAACGATTCACCACGTTAATCACCAAATGTTAGCAAAAGCTCCCCCGATTCGCGGCACAAGCTACGAACCGGGGGTGTGAAAAAAACACAACGTCTCGTTCACTCAAGTGCTGGGTACGGATTAAAATTTCAAATCGGACTTCGCGTGAAGAACACAACGCAAGAAAACTTCGAACTCCGAAGCCATCATTTCTATAGGTGCGGTTAACTCGGGTGTTATCAAACCTTATTTTCTTTGCCCAAAACTGGACGTAAAATGCGTGGGCTGAAAGCACAACAAAGAAACCTTTAACGGTGATGCAATTGCTGATTTAGCAAGAACCAGGAGAAGCCCCCAGTTTACACTAGTTCCACGAAAATCTTGAAGCTATGACAGCCGGAAAGATGCAAGAAGCATAGCGCAACAACAAGAGATTTATCGAACCTTATTTTCAAAGGCTAATTATCGAGCAGTAATCAGGTCAAACAAAGAACAAAGCCCGCGGATTATTCGAGAACTCGAACTAAATGAATTGATAGCAGCTTTTAGAATTACAGGGCCGGATATCGGAATTTTCAGATTGAAATCGACTCTTATGTGAAACGTATTTTAACTAATTTTCTAAAGACAACCTATTGTTGAATCAACCGCATGAATAGCTTAATGACTTCGAAATCACGTAACAACATTGTAATTAATTCAGTTCAAAGATTAAAGTGATATAAAACAATATGAAACGATGCAATGGGCCCTACGAAACAACCCTTCCTTAAGTCACATTCAATCTCTGCAATCTGTTGAACCGATTCTTTCAATATGGCATGGCCGTTGTCATATTATGTTATCCATATGATTGCACCATGTCTGCGACGACTTTGGTTAAAGACAATACACAAAAGAGACACGAACTAATCGGTGCGGATGGGGTAGCGAGCGTCCACAATGTGGTATTTCAGATTTAAGGTAACAAGGAATAAACATTTTCATTCAGATTTTTCGACAACTTTAAAAAAAATTTGTCGGAACCGAGATTCGAACAAGCAACCGCAGGCTCGGTAGTCTGGTAGATGTGTCGCCGCGCCATTCTGACGATGTAGTCATGCTATCACTTAATGTCTAATTCTGGTAGCCCGTATATACAAATCAAAAACAAACTGATTTTGTCCAAGAGCTTTTCAGCGCTTTCAGTTCTATACAAATTGGCGAAGAGACAATCTTGAGTCGTTTTTGAATAACCGTGTTTACGTTCAACCGGTGTGACATATTCAACTTTACTTACAATAGCGATTGATTGAGAGGTTACGACTAAAATTGTAAATTTGTAAAAATTGTCGGGGTCTAATAGTAGATTATATTATAAGTGAGAGAAATGCATCATTATTTGCGAGTGAGAATTTTGAATCGCGAGTGCCCCAGCACGAGCGATACAATTTCTCACGAGCTTATAATGGCATTTCGCTCACGATATACGACGTTTTATCTTACAGTAGCAATTCGTATGCCTAAACAGTTTGAGCCGTCAGAATATGTCGCAAAACAGACAATAGATAGTTACAGTACCATAGATTATACAACTGTTTTCAGTGACTAAAATGAAGTTTTATTGACTAGTGAGTATAAAATACATTATACAACTGTTTTCAGTGACTAAAATTAAGTTTTACTCACTAGTGAGTATAAACATCTTTTATACTCACTAGTGAATAAAACTTCATTTTAGTCACTGAAAACAGTTGTATAATGTGTGGTAATAGCTGCTACTGTAAGATAATAGTAATTTACGATACAAGTGCGTAAAGCTATTCTTTAGGCACGAGTGGGGTAGAGTTTTAAGCCCCACGAGTGACTAAAGAGACTTTACGCATGTGTATCGTACAATATTTTATCTACGATAAAATCTAAAAAATACGGTAAATATAATAGTAATTTATTATACAAGAAGATCAAGTTAAATTTTATCCACGAGTGAATCGTTTAACGTCGAGACGAAGTCGAGACGTTAATGATTCAAGAGTGGATAGAAATAACTTTATCGTCGTGTATAATACAATATTTTTTTCTATAGCAAGAACTTTAGCAATTTCAAAAGAAAATAAGGACAGTTAATCACATTTCAAAATGTCAGTAGCTAGATTGGGTTGCTACGATAATGCGCAGCTGTCATATTTAATTTAAACAAAAATTAGAAAATTAAATTACTTTATCTATCCTTAATGTTAAAGTGCTACTTTATCTACCCTTGCTGTTAAAGTAAAACTTGACCTTTTGTTTTGAGTTGATAAAAGCACACTTTAACATGTGCTATAGAAAAATAGTAATTTATTATACAAGACGATAAAGTTAAATTTTATCCACGAGTGAATCGTTTAACGTCGAGACGAAGTCGAGACGTTAATGATTCAAGAGTGGATAGAAATAACTTTATCGTCGTGTATAATACAATATTTTTTTCTATAGCAAGAACTTTAACAATTTAATAAGAAAATAAGGACAGTCAATCACATTTCAAAATGTCAGTAGCTAAATTGGGTTGCTACGATAATGGGCAGCTGTCATATTTAATTTAAACAAAAGTTAGAAAATTAAATTACTTTATCTATCCTTGATGTTAAAGTGCTACTTTATCTACCCTTGCTGTTAAAGTAAAACTTGACCTTTTGTTTTGAGTTGATAAAAGCACACTTTAACATGTGCTATAGAAAAAAAAATATTTTATATGTAAATTAGAATTACTAGCAACCGGTCCTAATTTTGAGTGTTTTAAAAATTTTATAACACGTTGCTACTAACTACGTGCCTAATCAGATTTTTTAAGCATGTTGCTATTAACGACGTAAACTATTGAAAAAATGTTATTAAACAGTCGTTTTACAAACTTAAACTGCCAACTAAAAGGCAATTTTATACACTGTCGTAGATAAAATACTTTAAGGGGTTTACTCTTCCACTTTAATAATTTTTCTTCGTCTGCAACAACCATCATACATATTTGTATAATTTTTGTCATATTCTCCTTTTGGTCCGGCACTCTTCTCTCCGATTTGTGCATCCCACTATGCTATATAAAATAAAATCCGTAGTCACCTGATTACCGTTTTATTTAGTTTTTAAATACTTACTTTATCTGTCTAAATCGTTTTACAAGTTTAAAGTACTTGCAGAATGTTTTGAAGAAATAGTTCTACATAATATTGAGTAGGAGAAGAGGAAGGAAGAATATCAAGTTTTGAAATTAATCCTAATAAAAAAGAAGACGTCAACAATAGTTAATTGTTCGTTTTAGTAATGTGTCAAGGTGGTAATTCGCTTTCTGAAAGCTACAATATGGGATATAAACTAAACATAATAAATTGTACTAAGTGACTAAGCAATGGTGTAACTCGAAAAATGAGATGGCTAACATAATGGTCTAATGATATAGATGTAAATCATGTATATTTTTATATGTCACACAACAATGTAGACATTCGTTTCATATTAACACCATGATTTAATTTTTTGTCATTTGTAGGGGATACGGGTACTATAAATATAATACAATACATTTATTTTCACTTAAATGGTAACATTAGCTTCATTGTCTATTATATACGAATCTATACAAAAGTTATACATATTTACATATTCAAAGGAAAAATTAAAACCATTATATTGAAGTACCTTTCACCAATGTAAGTAGAAGGTGCAGTGAATTGTATGACAGAAAAAATTACTGAACGCTGTGGTTAGTTCTATAGTTGACAAAATATAAGTAGTACCTAACTATTTCAATGTACAAGTGTAATTTTCTATCATATATTAATTTTCCCGGCCCTTATTTGCTCGTACAATTCTTTAGTCAAGTTAATGTATTTTCCTTCCTTAGATTTGTAGAAATAAATGGTATCCTTGATTTTGTCGACATTATATCCTTCCGCCTGTATTTCCTTTTTCACCAGTTTAAACGTCCCTGTTATCGGAACAGATTCCAAAACTCTTATAAATACTGGTATGGCATAAGTTGGAAGATTCTGCTTCAATCCATTACAAACCAAATCAATGTCCAGTGTTTTGTTAACGTCTACGATTGCTGCCATTCCTGCTTTTCCCTCTGTCCCTGGTATCTAAAAATAATAGAAACAATTTAAAAATATCTGTAAATGGGTTTACACCGAACGTCCCTCGCTCGAATTAGATCAATTTGCAAATTTAAAAAAATTTATCCCGCTGGAGTTTGAACCGCCGCATCTGCATACCGATTGTAACCGAAATGAGGAGCGATCGTAATTGCATCGATCAGTCGAACTGCGCCATCGAGCCTAATCGAAATGAGTGCGGGGCGCGCCTCTATTTAACGGAACGGGTTTATTGTTAAAACGTTTCGACTCTTTGGTGACATTATCCTGTATCTATTGAGTCATATTTTCGGCTAGTGTAAAGCCTGACCTATGTGAAAATTTTTACTTCCTTCTATTTCAAAATTAACGCAAAAATAAACAAAATTTTAGTTTTTTTAGGTGCTCACCCTGTATATATTTGACTACAGACAGACAAAACGACAGACAAACAGACAGACAGACAGACAGACGGAATTGAGAAAACCTGTTTTTCGTTATCTAGGGAGCCTTAAACGTGAAGATCTGAAGATATCTCGGTGATTTTTTCGTGGTTACAATACTTCCTTCGTCTATCAGACGAGGGAAGTAACAATGTAACTTTAATTTCTTCGAAAGGACAATACATATTATGGAAGCATATTGATATGGCCCAAAGCTGTTGTTGAAATGTCTATTAATGACTACAAAAATGTAGTAATATCTGGATTGAACTGAACTGAATATTTAACAAAATAGGTATTTACTCAAAATTTGAGGAAAACTTATCGAAAGCTCAGATAAAAGTTGCTGACAATTCGATGCCACCTTGCTCGCATGTACGATAATGTCTTCAAAACTCACAGTATTACATCAAATCGTTAATCCTGTGAGCTGTTTTATATAGATTGACAATGAGAACAAACACATTTTATTTCTATTACTGACCGTTAAAATATATATTTGCAAAAAGTATAGGTACTGCTACAACTTGTCTCTACTACTCTTATTTTATCGTCTCTCAGGAGGAAGAAGAAGTAGAGATCCATTTTATTGTGCTTTTTCAAGTATAGATTTTTGTTTGTTGTACGTGCAGTATTTCCCTAGAAATATTTTTTTGTTTAAAAGCTATTTCCCATCTCCCTTTACAAAGAGTGATGATTGTATATAACAGTTTCCGTCATTTGGCACATAAGTCTTTGCTAGTAACACCCGTCAAAATTTAATGATTACCGTTGATTGGTTTCTGTGCCATTAATTGTTTAGTACAGCAATACACGTTATGTTCTGTGAAATGAAACCAGGAGATATTAGTGCAACGATTAAATATTTGTACAAAAAGAATACGAGGACTCTTGAAACTTACAACGACATGGTGATTCTGCCCTTGCTTCCAGTACAGTCAAAAAGTGTTCAGCAGAGTTAAGCGTGGAAGAAAAGCTTGTATAAATGTACCTTGGGGTGGTGGTTCAATAATGTTGCCGACAGAGAAAATTGTTCGTAATATGATAAAGCTGGACCGACGGCAGAGCTGGGCAAAATACTTTTAAAAAGTATTTAACTACTAAATACTAATCGAATATATTTAAATACTAAATACCTATAATATTTAATAGTTAAATACTTTTATAAAAGTAATTAAATACTTTAGAAGTATTTAAATGCTTTAGAAGTATTTAAATATTTTAAAATTATTTAAATACTTTTAGTTTTTAAATATCACTAAAATGTAAAAAGACTTATGAAGTCTTTAAATAGTAATGCAGCATTTATAATCTTTTTAGCAGTTTAACAATTTTTCGAAACTAAATTTAGAATCCATAATTTCCTTTCATTCGAATACTTGTAATAATTGTAGTAAGCCAAGTAGTACAGATGGCATAACTTAAGCTATTTTACATGAATTATTAAAAACCTAAAAAATAGATATAATGGTTTGTGGTGAATGCATAGTTTAGATGTTATTTTATAAATATTTCGGCAAAAAATCTTAAGATCCAGAAAATGCTTTTTTCTACAATTGCTCAAAAAATGGGTGTTTACGCATTAATTTCAGTGCGCAAAACACGCGTTTTTTTAACGGTGAAAAAAATTTTTTTTAACGGTGAAAAAAAATTTTTTTCTACGGTGTTAAACAATGGGATATTTTTTCACGTTACCATTGACGACGTGAAAAAATGAATTTTTTTTTCACGTTACCATTGGCGACGTGAAAAAATGAAATTTTGCGCATTGGAGCGCCAAGAATGTTTGCGAAGTACGGCGCGAAATAATATTGATATTCTTGTTTGAAAGTTGTAGAAAAAACGTTGTTTGTATTTCGTGGCAAAATTCGTGTTTTTATGGCGCGTTTGAATGACTTTTCTGCCTCGACCTAACGGTCTCGGCGAAAATTGACATTCTCACGCGCCATAAAAAAACACTCATTTTGCGCACTTAATACAAAAATTACTATTTTGATAAACTTACTTATATTGACTATTAAGACTATTAAGTAAAACGAAGTTAGTTAAACAAATATAAATTTAAAACAATAAAACGCTTTTTTTAATTTTTCGTTTTCATATACATAACAGTTTCTTTACATCTTTGCCATAAGTTATAGGCCTTCTGCTAATAACAAATTTGAAGATCAATTTAAATTTTTCAGTTCAAACACAAAGTTGTCCTTCAGATTTAGCATCTGAGGTTACATTTTTTTATATTTAAGGAAGAAAAATGTTCTGTTTTTAGTTTTTCCAGATTAATTTTCATACTGGCGTTGGTATCACGAATCCACAATATATATTAGCTTTTCCTTTCAGAACATCTAATGCTAAAACCAGTGACTTAGAAACGTATTCTGTCAAATACTCAACTTCATTTTTATTTAAGCAATATTATTTAATTGAAAGATTTTCATATAAAGTATTTTTTTGCTAAAATGTGTAAGTATTTTTTTGCTAAACTATGGATTACGGACTCATAGTCCGAATTCCAACGCGTAATGCCTAATAATGCCAGAATAGCTCAAATGATGACCTAAAAGATGTTTAAAACTATGCAAAAAGTATTTACTAGTTAGAAATATATTTTTTTAAGAAATAAAAGTAGTTAAATACTTTCAATGGTATTTAATTACCTTTATTTCTTCAAGAAATATATTTCCAACTAGTAAATATGTTTTGCGTAATTTTAAACGTTCAATACGTGATCCTTTGAGAACATTGAAATACTTTGAGAATATTTAAATACTCTCAAAGTATTTAAATACTCTAAAAATATTTAAATAGCCTAAAAGTATTTAAATGCTTCTAAAATTGTATTTAAATACTAAATACTTAGCAAAGTATTTGCACCTACAAATACAAATACAGCCCATTAAAAAGTATTTAAATACCTCGTAATTAAATACTACAAAGTATTTAAATAAGAAAAAGTATTTGCAAATACAAATTCTGCCCAGCACCGTTGATAATTGGTTTTATAGTAGAAAGCAGACATTTCATTGGTATTCCATAAAGTCTCTATAAGGTCGGTTCCAAGAATGCTTACTGACGATCAAAAATAAATCAGATTGCAATGTGCAAAAGCAAATTTGGAGAAGATTGCAGTGGCGGCTCGTGATAATTATATTTGGGAAGCTTTTAATTTTTAACAATTACTAAGCAAAAATATTCATGCAAGGCCGGACTGGGTGTTCAAAGTAAAAAAACGTACAATATCAGTCCTTCTCAGAACTAACCAGGAACACCTGAAGACGGAAGTAGATCAAAACTCCCGAAACGTTGTGTAATTTACACCCTAGACAGTGGAAAAAGTCCGAAAAACATATCATAATAGACCACTGCCAAAAAATGACATTCAGAGAACAAATCAATAGTATTGTTATTCGCTCCATCATGCTGTTGAGTCTCTTCTTTGGTGTATTTATCTGGTAATGCTGATGACAACTTATTCTACTTGAATCTAAACATTCCATTTACAGATTGTCTAGCTTCACTTCAGGATAAAACTTGAAACGGACCTTCCATCCCTCGCCACTAATCTTTATTATATCTTCAAAGTTAAAAGCCAACTTGTATTTTTATTAATTTTTTTACTATTCTACTATTTAATATTATATTTTAGAATTATAAATGTTTTAAAAGACGGTCCTGGAAAATTAAAGCATTGTAAACTCAAATTTGTGTTTGTGCCCCGAGAAATGCAACGTTCTAGCATACAGCGACGTTTGCTGAAGCAGGCGTCTCCTTCAGCGTTTATATTTGAAGTGAATGCATTATTCAACGTGTACACGTAAGTACACCATTTGCACCGTATTTCAATATACAGTGAGCGCCAAAAAGCATTGGTCAGTTTCAATTTGTAATAACAATTTATTTGCTTAAATTACACAGTTAATCAGAACTATTTCTTAAAGACTAAGAATGGGAGATTCACTTATGAAAAATGCTGTCGGTTAAATGACGCCCCTCTTGTTGAATGCACTCTTTTAAACGGTGGCCGAAATCTCTCATCACACGTTGCCGCATATCCTGCAGTATAGCTTCAATATTTTCCCGTATAAACATTTTAAGCTTTTCTAGATTTCTTATCTTTCTTGTAAATACTCTGCTCTTCAAGTAATTCCAAAGAAAAAATCAGGAGTGGTTATGTCCTGCGATCTCGAGGGCTAATGAAGGTCACCATAGCAAGAAATCAGTTTATTTGGAAACGATTATCGTAGGAGATTCGTATTAATTCTTGCGGTGTAATTTGTAGCACCGTCCTGTTGAAACCAATACTCATTTACTATCTCCTCTATTTGCGATAAAAAGATCTTTAAAGCATGTAATGTCTTTGAGATGTAACCGTTGCCGTTTCACCAATTTCCTCGAAAAAATGAGCCCGGACAATCTTTGACGGTGAAACAGCACACCAAACTGTCACTTTCGGAGGATGTCAAACATTGAAACAAAACTCCCAAGTTTCCGATTTATGAAGAAATTATCATTGATTCCATAGGTGAAGTGTATGGGTTTTTATTAGGTATTGAAACTGACCAATGCTTTTTGGCGCTCACTGTACATATAATAAAGTTTAATTCTCGAAGAAATTTCTTCAAGGATTGTAAAGTATCCTCGACCATGCAGTATTCTTACAAGAAATTCATAGCTGATGTTTGCAGCACACCGGCAATATTCACGGTTTATGGGACTTTTTTGTGATCAATCTTAACCAGCACATCACCGATCCCGACGACCATTTGCCCATCGGGCTGGCGCCCGATCACCCGGCCCGCCAGTCCGGCTCTGTATTAATGACTTACATCCTGTCGATGTTTTAATTCAAATGTAGCAATGATTTTTGATTAGTGTTAAAAATCGAAGCACTATCATTTATTTAATAATGGAAAAATAGAGCATTCATTAGATCCACAAATCCATTTGTTTTTCTTGTAAATGTCTACAGAAAAATAGCTTTTAAAATGGCGAGTTGTAACTTTATTTTGCAGGTTAAAATTTAATCACATTTTTTTATTTTAAGCTTTTCAGTTAACGGTAGGCTTTTAAAATTAATGTTGAGCATACTTAGTTATACTATTCTCCGCTACTTTATGTAGAAAACAGTATGAAACAACCGAAATGACTCAAAATTAGTAAACAGGCTCCAACTGCGATTCAGATTATGTCTAAACGCGGACCGGAAGAATGCAAGAACGTCCTTGCCAGCTGGCATTCATACTCAGTAATATCAAAGATTGCACTTTTGTTTTATAAACGCGCCGGTTTCCTTTACGCTCAGATCGCATTCGTTATAAATAAGACGATAACCCCGCCAATTTAACCGCTGGGTCGGCTACAACGTTGTTTAGACCATCCGTCACATTGAAATTGTGATAATTCGAACTGCAGCGTCAGCATTTTAGCCCGTAATTGCCACATGAGTTTGGGCCCTATTTCAAATAACTCCAAACAGCCGCCGGGGACTCGCTGCATACCTACGAGCGTGTTGACATATAACTTATATTGTTGGCGTACTTCTTGGATCTTGCTTTACATGTTTTCAGCGGTGTCGAATGGCTAGCTCCGGATCTCGTTACTTAAACCTTGTTATATTATAATGGTAGGATAGATGATAAAAAAATATTTTCAATTAGTATAGAATATTTACTTTTTTTATAATGCCATATAGGCTATTGACGACTGGGAGGCTAACGCCCCTAAGGAACAGCCGCTACTGGAAGATTGAAGCAGATCGAAAACAATTTTATGTCAAACTTATGACAATGTATGAATCTTGCTACACGGGGAATTTTTGTACACAAAAAAATAACAAAAATTAAACAATTCGGTATTGCTTTAGCACACGGCGATCCTGGAATTGTCTCGTGGTGCAGTAACTTTTTGTGAGCTAGTTCCTGAGCAGGATTGAGGGAGGGGGGTGTCCGTAAGCGCCACTGGTTCGAGACAGTCCAAACCAGAAAATCTACATGTGTTAGTGTAAATTCCTAAACCACGTAGCTGTTTCATAAACACAATCAATAAGGGGATATAACAGAAATTGAAATAACCTAAATGTTTATTTACAGTATGTACAAGTACAACTCTGTATGATACTCAAAGGGGGCAAAACGAATCTACAATATTCTGTAGATCTTAAATTAGTCGTAGGGTTATTAGTTTAAATTAATTTTAAGTATACAGTGTAGTAGAATGGTTGTAATGTTTAATATATCGTAGTGAAAAACAAACTCTACGATTTTTACTCGCAATTCTCTCTAGCATACGTATCTCAACTAGTATAGGGTAACTTAAAATAAAAGTACTGCGACATCGGAAAACTTGATTCTCATCAAATCGATGAAAAAATTTTAGTATCAGTTATAATAGTAATAATAAATGGTAAAATAATACAATATAGATAATTCTAACAGTTGGCAACCTTAATTGTCTTTAACAGAATCATCTTGTTCAGATGATAGATTAGAACCCGATTCACCGATGTCGTCTACTGTAATAATTATTTCTTCTGTCATGCATAATGTATTCCCACTCCCTTTTGTCGACGCTGTACATACATTCTTCCATTCTTGCACTCACATTTCTGAATTTATTCTCTGCTAAAATTTTGAAGTCGTCTAATTTGAATGTTGTGTTATTTGCAACAACATAGTTCTTTACTGACACCCATATTTTCCCAATCGGATTTAGTTCTGGATGGTAAGAGGGTAATCCAAGAACTATGTGTGACCATGTTCGGCTAATAATTTCTCCTTTATGTGTAGGTTTATATAATTTTATTTTACCATATAATTGTTTTTGTTTCATTCAACTTAATCTAAATGTTTTTTACTGATAATGATAACCACTTTTGCATTTCTGCCTTTACCAAAGGAATGTTGGATTCGGCTCAGTACAGACATTGTGATACGATGCATTATTGATGACCAAAACTGATCTTTTTCAAGATTCGGCAATAATTTTTCTTTCAACCACTTGACGTAATTTTGATGGGTCATTTCATCGTGGTAATCGCCTTTCTCATAAGTCCTGGTTTAAACATCAATACAAAATTTGGTACGAAACCCGTTTTACTTATGACATAAAGAATAAGCGATTGTTGCCCTTTACCAACAAGGGATTTTAAACAGCTGTTGGTGCCATCATCCCAACATTTAGAATAGTATGGGAGCTATGCAAGTACGTTTCATCAGTGCACACAATATTTCAGGATTCGGGTTTATGTTTTCATAATTTTCTTAACAATTCAACACGTTTTGCTGTTATTTCTCTCTTCTCTATTAGAACTTGCCTATTGTCGTGACATTTTCTCTATTGAAAACCCCATTCTATGTACTAATCGCATAAAGGAATGTAACTTGTCAGTGAAATTAACCCCCCCCCCCCCCTTCTTCATTTTGTAAGGCTTCGAACACAGCTTTCACTGTAGGTCTCATTTATGGCAAAGTTATAGATCACGCTTTGGATTACTTATTCTTCATATAGATTGACAAGTGACTTAGGGCTAGGTTTAGTAATTGGTTTTGTTGGAGTAGTAAATTTTCTTCCACCACTTGGTTCGGCTTCCTTAACAATTCGCTTAACTGTATTTAAGCCAATACCGGCTGCTTTAGCCACTCATTCTTGCTAACGACTGAAAGAAATTGCAGGAGTCCTATTTGATTCTTTCTTCATAAATTTGTAGTCGCCATTATTTCACGTCCTTAACTCCAATTTAGTTTCTTGGGGTTATTCTTAATATAGGCAGCTCTATAAATAATTAAAATTTCCTTAAGAAATTACTTCACCAGTCAATAGTTTCTACTTTCATGTAACTGTAAAAACAGCAATCGAAATGCACAAATTAGTCCTTGAAAATGGTTGATTTTGAAACTGCAAGCAGAAACTCCAAACAACTGTTTTTGGGGTAACAGTTTACTTTAGCATGAAACACTAAAATCCGGATTTTTTTTTGGAATCCCTAGAAAAAGGCCATGCAGAACAAAAAGTAAGTACAGAGAAGTCGGCGGAAAGACGTTTAAAAAAACTTACAAAAATCCATCAGAAATTTCCAAAAACACGAAAATCACCGTCGAAATGACATAAAGACGTCATTTTATTTCGGTGCGCACGCAACGCAGATTGTAGCTCGAATATGTTACTAAAGCTCGAAAAACACCACGAGCGGCACCCATTGATTTAAAATAAATAGATAGAATGAGGGAAAATTCCAGTATAGTAGACCATAACCTTTTAGTGGGTACTCAGTACACACAAATCTTAAATTGCAGCTAACCTAAAATAGCTCCTAGGCATGAGACAGAAGTGGTCTTCGATACTGTATTTTAGCCAAAATATTTACTACAGGCCTCTATCCTTTTATACTCGTTGGGGCTGCGCCACACCGTTTAGGGTATTTTAGACAGTTGGCAACGTAGCTATCGCTGGAAGTGTCAATTGTGTTAGTTGAGGTACAGTCGTGTTCAAATAAATCTGGGACAATGTTTTTTTCGTATGTAGGTTTAATTGAGAATTGAAGAATATCTCCATGGATTTCCTGCTATCTTAAAGAGTTACATTAGACTTTAACAGGTAATAAAATCTGTAACTCTTTCTGATAAGACAAAATCCATGGAGATATTCTTCAATTCGTCTCTCAACCTGCATGTGAAAAAAACACTGTCCCAGATTTATTTGCACACGACTGTACATTTTAGTTTGGTATTTACTTGTTAAAAATATACATTTTTCGCCTCTTCCGACAACAGATTCGAGTTCAGCAGGCCGTAAACCATAGGGATAGTGCAAAACCGCTTCCAAGAGTTGCAATTTAAGCGTTTCAAGCTAAAGTAAATTATAATTACCGTTTTTAGAATATACTATCGCATCGGGAAACGTGTTTTGGTTTCGACGGCGCAGCCAATGAGATTTACAAAAAGTCAGGCCACAGGCCTAAATATTTTTAATTACAACTGCACAAATGTCAAACTTGTTTTTAAGTTGGTCGAAATTAATATTTGCATCATAACCTCAAAAAATTATTTAATGCCACTTGACACTTCAAATTAGTTCTAACTATAAGAACCGCCATCTCTGATTCTTAATAGTAATAGTAATCTAGCAAGCTTTGTAATATGTTATTTGGGTTGCCTGCTCCACTCTATTTGTTCGGTGCACCAAGTATAGGTTCCAGCAATCCCTCGCATAATTCTTTATTTTAAACGTTGAGGGACGCAGTAATTGCCGAATTGAATGAACTAAAAACGCTAACAGGGTAGCCAATCTAGTAAATAATACGTTTTAAGGAACTAAACTAATTCTCACAACCACACGCTCAAAATGAATACATAGTGGCGACATCAGGTTTCTTAAATTCTTTGTACCATCGCCTAGCGATTCGCCAGCGTAACCGTAAGTAAAACGCTGCCAGTATCACAGAAACTACATGGAGTGGTATTTTCAGTTTTGAGAGCTCATATGACTGTAAACATACGCGCTGTCCTCCAGGTCCTACAGAAGGCGACATCAGAGCCCAAGGAGGAGCATATGTAGAGCATGGCACTGAGTCACAAGGGGGTACGAGAAAAAAGCCTAAAATAGCACAATATCGAAATCGTTGTTCATACCGGAACGACAGAAACCTACCAAAGTTGGAAGGTGGCCACAAGTAGGTGATTTTGCAGTAATAAATTTATATCCCAGTTAAACCAGCTTTATTCTAGCAATCACACACAGATTTTTTTAAGGGTGAGCGATGATTTTCACCATAATTCTGCAATTATAACCTGCATGAAGCAAAATTCCAGAAATCACAAGCCACTGAACCCAGGAACAATCTCACAAAATCAGTGACATAAAATGGCCGCCAGAAATCAATTTATTTTGAAAATCCAGCAGAATCCCCTAAAGCTCAAGGATTTCGAAAATATCTCAAAAATGACAAATAATGAGGGTATGCAACCAAACATACAGTCAGGAATTGCGGGTCACCTGAGCTTGTAATCTAATTATATCTAAACTAGCAGTCCAGTGAGACAAATGTCTCATTTAATAAAACAAAAAAGACCGTCCCGGACGTACCAGCGTCCCGGACGGACGGAAATCACGTGATTTCTCGAAAACCGGAAGTGTCACGTGACTGAAATTCGGTTCCTGACCTGACATGACCATTCCAAACATATAACTTTCATAACTTTTTTCTCTTATCTCTTACGGTTTGGCTGCTGAAACAGCGTCCCGGACGGACACGTCTATTAGATAAAGGATGAAAAATTACACGTAACAAACTTAAGTTCATGACTTTGATCTACAAGCACTGCAAGCAAAGCGATGGAATCTGTATTTTGTGATGCGAAAGATGTATTATTAATCAATTATCTGGCAATGAAGCAGACAATAATAGCAGCAATATTATTGTGCGACGCAATTCAGAAAGAAAGACCTGGGCAAATGGATCGTGATTTGACATTTCAACAAGACACTGCCACCTAGCAATTGTTTTTTGTTCGGAAAATTAAGAAATTCCGTGATGAAAGCTCTTGGTGATTGGTTTTGCATACAGACAGAAAATTTCTTCTTGCAGAGAATTGGTGCACTTGAGCATAGTTTGGAAAAGTGTATTGTTATTCAAGGTAATTACGTTAAAATATAAATTTTGTTTCAAGTGTCTTGTTTGTTTCATCATGTTAGGCTGCGAATACATTGCTTATCTATCGTAATATCGCTTCTTCTTCTTCATTGCATTACATTAAAATTAAGTGGTTATACATAAAGTTAACCTTATGGTTAATACAAAGAGGACAATTAACAGATATTGAAGTTGCCAATGTAAAAAAAATAAATGGGTCGTCAGAAGTGTAACTTGTAAGTAAAATTACTTGCGTATATTGGCAGATTAATTATATTTTAGTATAGTACTACATTTAGAGCAACCTCAATTCTAGACTAAAATTTAAATCAAACGTTATTACCTCTACTCCAAATGATACAGTATCGTTAAACTGCGCTGTGCCGCTAATGATAGCTTCCACTTCGCACGTCGACACATTTTCACCCTTCCACCTAAGAGATCCAAATTAATGACTTAACAACTTGCAACTTTGGACAACCTACCTGTATGTATCTCCAGTCCTGTCCTTAAAGTAGAAGCGTCCAAATTCATCCGCTACCAAAACATCGCCGGAGTTGAAGTACATATCTCCAGTTCGTAGGACATTTCTTAGTATTTTCCTTTCCGTTTCTTTCTCGTCGGAATATCCTTTAAAGGTGAATGCTGCCTGTTTCGGATTAATCCTTCCTACAAGTAGCCCGGGCTCGTCTATTTCAACTCTCAATGCAAAAACCGTCCTCGTTTCTTATTGGTTCTCCTGTTATCATGTCGCATTTTATTAGCGTCACTGGGTATATGGATCTGCAGTACCTTGGAACGAATCCTACGCTACCCATCGCACCATCTATGTTAACTAAATATATGAACTGATTGGAGATGGAAGCTTAGCTGTTTTAATATATATCTGTAGAAAATGTCAAGTTGTGGTAAATATTTCTAATTTACATTTTAAATATTTGTTTTATGTGAAACTGGGTTTAATAAAACTGGAAACGGAAAAAATATATATAATTGATTTCCACAGCAACACATAAAGAATATAAAAAATGCCAAAACACTTTTACTCTATTTTTCAACAAAACAAATATTTTTTAAAAACTAGGAACGATACGGGAGACTTTAGCAAAACGTTAATCGAAAGTGAAAAAGCGTGGATTTTCTTACTCATATTAGAAATCCCCTCGGTTGCGCCATAAAATTCGCACATTGTACCAATACCGAACTTATTGACAAACTTCTCCCACATCTGAGGCCTCAGTCCGTTTCCAAACATGGTCCTCAGTTTGTGTTTTACTGGTGCTTCCCCTTGTACGCTTAGAAGGTATCTGCACATTTCGCCTATGTATTGGGCCACCTAGAAAATCAGTGAGATTCGTTCGCTTAAAACTGCTTTGAAGTTGTACTCACGGTGCATTTATATTTAGCACAGTCCTTCCAATACTGAGATACAGAAACTTGTTTCTTATCACCACAGTAGCTCCGTTTACCATCGCTTGTCCTAGGCCCATCATTCCTCCGACTGCATGGTAGAGCGGTAACGAATCATATATGATGTCATTTGGAACTATATTTATGAACAGACCCGCGCCCCGTGAAGCAAATAAGTACCTAAAATAGCATAACACATTAAGTCATAACGATTGAAATAAAACACACTGATATACAAGGTCCGGCCAAATATTAGTAGCCAGTTTTATTACAGGACTGAAAATGTTTTATCTTCACTAGCTAACCCGGCAAACGTTGTTTTTGGATTATGACATGATCGGGGAAAACCCTTCACACCGTTAAGCACAGAATCATAAAAGTATGACTGCAAATATAAAGTCGTACAGTGTATAGAAAAACAAACTTTCGATATTTTCCAATTTTCCGGTTTTCTCTTTGGATTTTTCCGAATTTTCTTTTTTGCTGAACCACCCCGGGAGTAAAACGAACAAAACAAAAAAAAATCATCCAAATCCGTCAAGGCGTTCTCGAGTTTTTGCGTTACACACGGCGATTGATTTTTTATAGATATGTAAACATTTTTGTATTTACAAAAATTTAGAGTAACATTACTTTCTTAAGCGGTCTTCCAGACCTCAGTACGTTTTTACGTTAACTTTCGAAGCCGCTCAAATATATTAGGAGTATGTAAAATAGGATTACAGTGAGTAAGGTAGCATGGAAAAGTCTCAACATTTTGAAATGTAAAAGCAGAGGAAATATCAGGCCATAGAAAGATATGGAACAGCATTTTTTAGCAAGTGCAGAGACGAAACTTTCATTACGATATGTTATAATAACCTTAAATATACCTAGCAAGAAAAGGGATGCTTCTAAAATTGAGAAAAAGAAATGGCAACGAATAAGAGTGGACTAGTGGACCCGTTGCAAAATATTTTGCAAGTTAGAAAACTTCCTTGTAACGTGTGGCAGGATCCATTAGGTAAAATTTAAATTTTTAAGTTTTTAAAACTACTCACACGTGATATTGCTACATATACTTGACCATGGCTAAATACTGGTCGTGGCAAATACGATATATTCCCACTTTATCCATAGTTTGTTCTTGTGATTTATTAATTGTTATCGCAAGTGTTGTTTTCCGAAGGCAAAAAGGTAGTGCAAAATTAGAATGTGTTGATCTATTCACAGTAATAATACTCTTCTGCCTGGCTTGTGGCTTGTCCATTTAATACCAAATCTAAGCAGTTATAAATAAGTTGCGTACCATTAATCTTATCTCATCTATTAAACCAGTAGACACATTTAAACTTTTCAAGAGTATCTATTGATCCTATTTTTAGTGTTAAGCAATGTGGATATATTCCACTGAAATTTAACGAATCTATTAATTCCATAGAAAATTATAAAATGTTGTCATTATGGGATACAATTGTATTTACACTCAAATATTGCTTTTCATATTCAGGCAAGAGAGATATAATTTTGTTGCGCTTCACGCGAAAGCGGACAAAACTCTAAATTAACTCGCCCCAAGAATATGGGCCATGTGCACGATTTTTTTTTTCAGAAGCTTGTTTGCAACGAAGTCCGCCAATCGGAGCGGACTTAATGTCCAAATATTCACTTGTACACTAAAACTCCGCTAAACGGCGTGGGGCACGCAAAGAATCAAAAGAAGACTAACTTCCCATCGGATTGTAGAATGCGAAAAACCGTGCAAGCTGCTAGCTTCGCTGTAAAAATGAGACGAAAGCCGAAGTGCCATGAGTTTGCAAAATCCGAGCACCACAAAAAAAAAACAATCGCCAACCTAACAAATTTCGACGGGCGCGCACCGAATATCGGCACTAGATCATTTACACCGTAGCACCCTTTGGGGGTAAATTCCCAAAATCCCTGAAAATGATTTGGTCTATTGTTAGACGATCTAATATGCAAAATTTCAACTTCCTATCTTTAGTAGTTCGCTCGTTAAAGTAATCTTTAAAAAACAGATCTATCTCAGTTAACTCTTTTGAGGAGATGCATTCTGCAAAACCCTGAAAATGGTTTGACATGATTTGTAAAACGAACTAATATGTCGAATTTTGACTTCCTACCTGTACGAGCTGGTGACGATCTTTAGAAAAATACATGTACCCCATTTAATCCCTTTGAGAGGATACAATTCGAAAAACCCTGAAAATGGCTTGACTCGATGTGTAAAACGACCTGGCTTGACTCGATTTGTAAAACGAACTACTGTGTCGAATCAACTTTCTACTTGCAGCAGTTACCGTATTATGGCGATCTTTAGAAAAACACATCTACCCCATTTAATCCCTTTGAGAGGATACATTTCGAAAAACCCTGAAAATGGCTTGACTCGATGTGTAAAACGAACTACTGTGTCCAATCAACTTTCTACTTGCAGCAGTTACCGTATTATGGCGATCTTTAGAAAAACACATCTACCCCATTTAATCCTTTCGGGAGTTAATTTCGAAAAGCCTGAAATTGCTTTGACCTAATTTGTAAAACGATTTAATATGCCGAGTTTCAATTTCCTGCCTGTAATAATTACTTTGGAGCTATCTTTAGAAGAACACTGCTGGTCTATCTATCCAGTTTGAGGGGATGTATTTCGAAAAACTCTAAAAATTATTTCTGATTAGTAAAACCATCTAAAATGCCTAATTTCAACTTACTGTCTGTAGTAGTTTTCCCGTGGCGATATTTTCACAAACAAATTTGTTTCATTTAACGCCTTTCTGGAATAAATTCTCCAAAACCCTAAAACTGATTTGACCCGATTTGAAAAAATTTCTAATATGCTCAATTTTAACTTCCTATACTTGTAGTAGTTTTCGTGGAGCGATATTTAGAAAAACATATTTGTTTCATTTAACCCCTTTCGGGGTTGAATGCTGCAAAACCTTGACATTTGCTTGATCTGATTTGTAAAACGAACTAATATGTCGAATTTCAGCTGCCCACCTGTAGTAGTTTCCTCGTTGTAGATCTTTACAAAAACATGTCTACAACATTTAGATCCTTTGGAGGAATAAATTTCGAAAAGCCCTAAAAATGGTTTGACCTTACTTGTAAAAAGAACTAATATGGCGAATTACAACTTCTTACCTTCCCCAGATTCTATTATGTAACGATCTGTAAAGTAGAAGTCAATCCCGTCGAATAGAGGGTAAAAGCACTTCTTTGTAGAAGATATTGAATGTTTTCCCTTTTGGTTTGAGCACCACTAAGTTGTTCGAAGAACTGACCCCTAAACAGTCTAGATAAAGTTGATCGAAAAAAAAACAGTCTTCCCTCAAATCGACCCCAGCCTGATTCAGCGACTGTCCCTGCACCTTATTGATCTTCATGGAAAAACAGGTTTTTACGGAAAATTGAAGTCTCTTAAATTGAAAAAAAATAGTCTGAAAGAATAAGGGTTATTCGAGGAAAAAAGACTGCCTCCCCTTCTCGAAAACCTATGAAAATTTTGACCTCAGTGACGTTACGATACGTTTTTCAGTAGTATAAGTGCTCTAACTTTCAAAGGCAGAAGAAATTCTGGAGGCTACAGAAGGTGGAGAAGCTCAACATGGTAGTGCACTGTGTCATCTGCCTCCACCACAGTGTTAATTGATTGATAGATCTTTTCCTTCGAATGAAAGGCTCCGAGGTGTGTATTGTTGATTTTTAGTGCCTTATCATTCTTCAGAGTGATACTCGCCCTTCTTCGAAGCCAGAACACAGGTTTTGCTGTTATGTTCTTGATGTCGGAGTATATTATGTTAGTGAGGCTGGCGATATCTGTCACGGCTTGACATAGGTTTTCGTTACCGAGTTTCAAGAGAAGTTTGGAAAACTATTCGGTCTTGGAATATCTTCTTAGGTGAACCCTTATGTAAATTCAAGATAGTATGTCCTTATTGTACTGATACTGCATTTTAAAAAATCACTATTATAACATGTATTTGTCTTAAGAGCAACTGCCATTTAAATATCGTCGAGCTGATAAAACCACAGTAAATAAAAAACCACTAATGGGACTCGTTGAAAAATATTTTGCAATTTACAAAACTTCTTTGTAGACAATGTTTAACGTATTGCACTATCCATCAGGTAAAATTTGAATTTTTAAGTTTTTAAAACTACTCGCACGTGACATTGCTACATACACTTGACCATAGCTAAATACTGGTTGTGACGAATATTGTATATTCCTACTTTATCCAGAGTTTGTCTTTGTGGTTTATTAATTGTCATCGCACATGCTAAGCGCACAGCGCAAATGGGAAGGGTACTACAAAGAAGAGCTAGGAGAAGGCCGAATAGAATTTTAAAATAATAGATTACAAAAGCAATGACTGAATGCAACTTAAACGAAAGAAACTATGAGCATAGAAGAGTATGAAAAACAGGTGTCGGAGGTGTCTCGAGAACTGCCTAGCATGTCTGGAAGCAAAAGTCGAATCAACTCGTCAGGATTCATTAAAAAGCAATCCAGAAACCTTTGAAGAAGTGGTCAAAGAAGTGCGAGATCGAATCGCACGCGAAAATAATGTGATCTTATACGGCATACCTGAAAATGATGGAGCTAATGATTGCGCACGGAAAGTCGTCGGCTTGCTATCAGACAACGATCCTAATTACACTGTTTGTGCCTACATTCATAAAGATGTTCTTGCTAACTTTACAATTACGAAACTTGACATCAACGCTCATCTTACTGAATCTTTATGGTTAACTTTCTCAAATGCATCTCTTACATTCACCCTGGCATGCATCTATAGGCCCCCAGATTCTAACTTGGAATCGGATAAACTATTATTTGAACTAATCAACCTGCAGATCTCTAAGCTACATAATTTAATAATTACTGGAGATTTTAACCTTCCCAATATAAGCTGGCCGCTTGTAAACAATAACTTTACAATGACCTCATCCGAATTTCACTTTATCGAAATGATCTTAGATACTGGTCTTTGCCAATTAGTAACCGAGCCTACTAGATTCCGATGTGGAAACAGACCATCAGTTTTAGATCTACTACTTACACATATATCTAATTATATATGTACTTACAACAGATACACATCTTCTTTCAGATCTTCACTATGACTCACCAATTGGTATATCTGACCATGGTGTGCTATCAACAAATATTCAAATAGTTTTTTACTCAAATCAATCCACCAAAATGTCCGTCACAAAAACGGATTACTCTGGAATAATTAATGATCTACAGCAACAGGATTGGAGCATCTTAACTAACCTAAGTGTTCAAGACATGTGGCACAAGTTCAGCCAAGTTATACGTGAGCTATGGGCAGGGCCGCCGCTACCATATGTGCAAAGTGTGCAATGCACACGGGCGCCATCCTTTAGGGGTGCCAAAACCCAGGGTCCAAAAAAAATTGCAAAAAGATTTGCAAAAAAAAAACAAAAAACAAAAACTAATTTTAAAATAAAAGTTGAGAAATTAAATAGGATTAGGTATAAATACACACGAAATTTTATTAGTATATCATCCAGTTACTGCCGATTCGTATGTTGCGAGAACATGTCAGGCGGTAGTTTCTTGATTTTTCCTGTTCAGACATGAATAATGCCTGGAGCGCTATAAAAGCGATGCATCGCCAGAGGCGTTTTTAAACCGGTTAGTTCACTGGACCGTGCAACAAGTGCATAAAAACAAGTAATCCTATTAATTTTTATATTTAAAGTTATTTTTATTTTATCAAGTGTTGTGTTGTATAATATTTTGTTTACTACTTTTTTTTCTAAAAAATTAAGTGCTGAATACCTGCTGACTGCAATTTCAACGGTTTGATTTTTTATAAAATGGTAAGTGTTCCCTACTTTATACTATCAACATTAACCCTTTAAAGGATACTGGTTATAATTACTTTAATATTTTTTCTGCCTTTATTTTTGAAAGGGTTTAAGCTGAAAGGACTCGAACAAATTGCTTTTTACTCAAATATGCAAACTTGGTGCTTATTATTGTGCTTACTTTAGAAGTTAATTCCTAATTCCCATGAGTACTAATTATTTATTTGTTTTTTCAGGATAAAAGAAAGAGACCTTCAGGTGCGAAGTTTTGCGAGCAAAAGAAACTGAGACTACAAGAAAGAGAAAAAATGGCTGGATCTTTAAAGCACTTCTTGCAAAACAATCAAGATTCCACGGAGACCACCGATGCGACCGAATCTCAAGATTCTAAATCCGTAATATCAGTAACCGTGAGTGGACCATCTGAAATTCAACAGAGGCGACCACGGTAACATCAGGTCCTGCAACAAGTGGCGGCGGTTGTAGCAGCAAAACAGCTTCTACTGATGCAGAGCCCGATGAAGTGATGACACCATCCTCGTCTACAGCACTTGAACAATCCACTTCAGGTAATTCAGCTTGTGTAAGAAGTACGGTAATGTCAGCTACCGAAATACCTGCTGCAAGTGACACTTTCGATGAAGACTTTAATGAGGCTAGTGTCGATATAATTCCATCCGACCCCGGTTTGCGGCCCGAAAGAATCATCAATGAGATAGCTAGAATATTGGTTAAACGTGGTCCGCCCTTGATAGACATCAGTTTTAGCTTTCCTAGTAATAAAGATAAGAGAAAGTTTTCGTGGAAATACTTTGTAAGAAGTCTAGCAAATGGAGAAAAAGTCGAAATGACTTGGCTTATTTATTGACCAATCATTTCAAGAAATTCTTGTACAAGCGAAAGAAGTAGCACTCTCTCTCGAAATTGAAGAAGACTTTCCACCGTTACCAACGGTCAGGAGGAAATTTAAACCAAAACTGTTTGACTATGAACACCGAGATGAGACCCCTCATGATCTAAAAACCGCCCTTAAAATTAGTTTTTTCTTAAAAATTATAGATCAAACTTTAAGCTCTCTAAAAAACCGATTTGACTTATTAAATGAGTATGATCATATTTTCGGATTTTTTAGCGACATATTCAAATTCAGTGACAGCGATCTTTTAAAACGTTGTTCTGTTCTTGAAGAACGACTGACAGATCAGGATAATAAGGATATAGACTCCAATGATTTGTTTAATGAAATCAAAGCGTTAAAGTTGTTTTCATTACTTGATGATACTGACCCCTTAAGTATTTTACAATATATATTTGAAAACAATTTAATCTCCACCCTTCCAAACGTAAGCATTTCACTAAGAATTCTTCTGACATTGCCTGTATCTGTAGCTTCTGGCCAGCGATCTTTTTCAAAGTTAAAAATCATTAAAAATTATTTAAGATCGACAATGCTTCAAGAAAGATTGTCTGGGATAGCAATATTAGCAATTTAACAAGACATTTTTGATGGTATAAATTTTAGCGATGTAATTAATGAATTTGCAACAGCAAAGTCTCGGAAAATATCGCTACTACAATAGCTATTTTTTATTTTTCTATTGTACCTAGCTATCATTTTTGATTTTATAACGAAGTTACCTAGGTATTTGTTATCAGAAGTATCTGCATATTTTTTAAAATATCTAAGTATAAGTAGAAAGTAGTATTAATATATATGTAGACATTAGGCAATATTTCTGTTATTTGTTCCTAAAAAAATGTGATTTTTAGTTTTGGGTTATTTTCTAGTATTTATAAACAACGTGTCTGTACCCCATTAGTTAAGTAAATGCTTTAAAATGGGTGTGAACAAGAATTTATTTTAATTTATTTTGTTATGATTTTATTCTGTTTGTTTCATTTTGATATTTTAGTCTACAAATAAATATGACTTCTAAAGTTCAGTTTTTTGCTTTATTTCAAGCACCTACCTACCTACCTACCTACCTTCAAAAAAATAAATAAAAAAACACGATCCAAAATGCCTTAAGGGGCGCCAAAATCCTTTTTTGCACACAGGCGCCAGTAGCCCTTACGGGAGCCCTGGCTATGGGATGCACATACCCGTACTTTTGAAGTATACAGACATGCTACTAAGCCCTGGTTAACATCTACACACATTAACAGAGCTCGCCTTAAGCGGAAGTTATGGAAAAAATACTCAATTACTAGAAGTAATGTGGATTATAGAATTCATAGAAATTTCTCCAATGAACTCACTAAGGACATAAAGCTTGCAAAAACCAACTACGAGAATAATCTATTAAATAACACCAAAAAATTCTACTCTTATGTTCGTAATCATACTACATCAAGAGTATCTATTCCACTGATTCGTAAGACAGATGGTGCATTTTGTGAAAATAACACTGAATCAGCCAATATTCTCGCCAACTTTTTTAGTAGCGTTTACACCACCGAACCGTACGGACCGCGACCGCTTCCCAACTGCATTGGAGAAAAAAATAAATTTTTACTATCTCACATAAACTTTGATGTAGAAGATGTTAAAAAACAACTAGACAATTTATCAGTTGATTCCTCACCAGGCCCCGACAATATTATCGCAAAATTGCTTAAAACCTGTGCTGCCGCGTTGAGTCACCCAATCTTCACAATAATTAGGAAATCACTCGATACCGCAGAGCTACCTCCCATTTGGCTGCAGTTGACAGTGACTCCTATTTTCAAAAAAGGTGACAAGTTTGACGCAAACAACTACCGGCCCATCAGTTTAGGAAGCATCATTTGCAAGGTTGCAGAAAGAATTGTAGATAAATTACTACCTCTTTTACTTGATACCAACAGAAGACCCAATTGTCAACATGGCTTCCTACCTGGCAGATATGTTCTGTCTAACCTGCTGACTTCACTAAATGACCTGACGCTGTCATTGGATCACGATAGTCTAGCGGACGTCATCTATCTTGATTTTAGCAAGGCCCTTGACAAAGTCCCACATCGCCGACTTCTTAGTAAGCTTCAACATGCTGGTGTGAATGGAGAGTTATTAAGTTGGTTGAAAACATTTTTGTCAGGCAGGACCTTAGCTGTAAGAGTCGTAAATAGCTATTCTGATACCATACCACAGACGAGCGGCGTACCGCAAGGCTCAGTTGTGGGTCCAGTCTTGTTTTTATTATACACAGCAGACCTTCTATCTGCAATTCAAAGCAAAACCAGCGTTTATGCTGACGACATAAAATTGTATGCAAATCCAGTTTCTACTTCAACATTACAAATGGATCTCGACACAGTTACTTGTTGGTGTTCAACATGGCTTCTCCCCTTAAATGTTACAAAATGTGTTGTGATGAACCTAGGGAAGAGAAACCCAAATACAATATATTTTATGGACAACACTTAGCACTGTAGACTCTCAAGTGGATTTGGGAATTACCATTACGAAGGACTTGTCGTGGTCTAATCACATACTTACCATTGCCAAAAGGGCTAGATCTAAAATGTACCTCCTTCAAAAAGTATTTCCAAACCCGTCACCAGATTTAGCCCTTAAAATTTATACCACCTATATTCGACCGCTGATCGAGTTTGCATCCCCTGTATGGTCTCCGTGGCTCCGTCGAGACGTGCAAGTTCTAGAGAAAATACAAAGAGCAGCAACTCGTTGGCCCAGACAGCTAAGACACTTATCCTACGAGGTTAGGCTTAAGTCCGAGACCCGAAGAGAGCGGGGTGACTTAATTCAATTATATAGATTTACCCACGATCTGTTTCCTTCTGCTGAAAATTGGTAGAACTATATTCACATCCCCGATTACGTGGCCACAGTCTCAAACTCAAGAAAGAACCCTTCAGGACATCTCACCGCCAACATTTCATCTCTAACAGATCTTTTCAACGATGGAACGATCTTAGTGATGACATAGTGACTGCACCGTCGTTAAGTGTGTTCAAAAACCAAGTCGACTCATACTTAAATCCGGAGTGAAGTGCCTCTCGAGGTTTGTTGTTTACTGTCCATTGATGTACAGACTAGATACGTAAATTCATACGTCTTTTGGAAAATTGTTTTAATTTAGGAAGATTTGTTTAATTTAGGAAGATTTGTTTAATTTAATTATATTTTGTAATAGGTTTATTGTATGTTAATTTAAAGCGTGTTTCAAATTTTTATTTTAGTATTTGTGATTGTTTATATACTGTTACTTTGGAATCCATACTAATTATTTCAATTTTTGTTCTAATTTTTCTTATATTTCAAGCATAACTATAGTATTATTTGTTTTTGTACTGTGCTTATAGGTTTATCCTCAGCATGTACAGTTTTTTAATAATAATAATAATAATAATAATAATAACGTCAAAAGACGTTTTAACAATATACGTATGCTTGTACAAACAGGGAAAGCAATGAACCAGTATGCAAGCACATCCATATAATTATAATAAGCAGAAAAAAACACATTACAGCATCTGAGCAATACCGATTTTCTTTAACTGTCATTTTACAAGTATTTTGACGCTTGTCTCACGAATCAGCAGACCGTTGATTTCAAATAAACATTTAGTAATTACAGTAGTTCATTGCAACAATCAGCAGAACGCCGCAGGCTGACTTCGAGAATATACTTGGTTTACTGCTACTGCATGGCCGGCTGCAACCACTTGAGAGCTACAATATGATGGTTTTTCTCCAGATATTATCAATTTATTTTCAATTTAGGACGCTAACGGCTTTCATTTAAAAAAAGAATTATCGAAATCGGCCCAGTGGAAGTTTCAAAATAGATGTCGAAAGAAAACGCTTCACGTTTTAAATATACAGGTTTGTCGGTAAAGAATGAGCCAAACTTTAGATATAGTTAATTTCGACAAAAATAAGCTGATTTAACCCAACTTACCTTAGTCCAAAAGTTAGTACTAACGGAGCTACAGGGTGTCAAAGTTGAAAAAATAAAACACATTTTTTTAATATCTTTCGATACTTCCCGATAATTTCACGAAATTTCGTATCCGGGGGTTTCTAGCATGAGAAATTCAAATTTATCAACGATTCGGTTGTATCCTCTAGAGGGCGCCACAAGCGACCATTAGGACACTGTTAAACCGCTGCAACTTTTTTGTGCCACGGTGTATGTCATTTTCGACTGGAAAAATCTTTTTCCCTATCTTTTCTGCTTAAAAAAGGTATCTATAAATCAGTTGTGGCCGTCTCAGCTACTAAACAAACATATCGACTAGATAACGGTTAAGACGAAAGATCGAATGATCGAAAAAGACAAACCTCAAATTCGTGATTAAAGCTGCCTTGGGAAGTCCTGTCGTTCCAGATGTATAAATATAAAGCAAAGGATCCGCAAAGGAGTGCTGATAATTCCGAATGATGGGGTCTGAGGAAACATCCTGCAGCTCGTCCCGTAAGTCCACGGCATCCGGCAAAACTTCTCTGGCCTTATTCGATTCGTGAAATTGGTACAGCTTCAGGTGCTTCTTGTCGGGCCGAATGTCAGCAACAACTGAAAAGTTCCATTTTTAGTATTAGATTAACTCGGGACCGGATGCAGTTACCGTCAGCGTAATTCGAGCCGAAAATAATAGCTTTGCATTCCACAATTCCCAGGCAGTTCAGCATGGAGACTTTGACTAAGTTTGTGTTAAGTAACGCCGTCACCACGCCGATTTTCGAAAGACCCAACCAAATGCCCGGGAATTCGGGCCTGTTTTCTAGCAGAAGCGCGACGCAGTCTCCATTTCGAAAGCCTTGGCTTTTGAAACACCGCGCGACTTGATTGGCGAAATCGTCGAGCTAAAATATATTACAAAACATGAGAATAATACCTAGTCGTTAAATTAGTAACATGTGCAAACAGTTTTTAACCTGAAGCCAAATGTTGCGAAAATTATGGTTCGCAATTAAGGATTAGATGTACTCTTTTATAGATTCAAAATTACCTGGGAAAAGGTCCAAGCCTGGTCTTCAAAGAAAATGGCTACTTTATTTGGATGTTTTCTCACTAGATCAGAGAATGCGTCAGCAACAGTTTTGTTCTGTTTTTGCCACACCCGCAAGTTATAAAGCAAAGTTCCGTAAGCTCTTATTACGCTAAAAAAGGAAAGTTTAGTGTTTGATGTTTCTGCAAAATGTAATGTAATTTCAAATATTAATTTAATGCAAACAGTTCAATGGATTTTCCATGTGATTGAAATGTTAATAGAATTTCTAATCAATTTGAACCTAGTTTACATAATTGTAACAGGGTAGCTTTGCATTCAAACCCAGAAATAAAATATTAGATTTGATGAACCATATCTTCATTTCAAATATTTGTACACATTTATAATGGTTATCCTATTAACTGGATTTAGCTCCACTCACATTTATTCCTTTGTAAACTTAATTAGTTGGCTTAAATGAAAAAGTTAATTAAAAAAGGATGTATCTATTGGAACTAATGCTTCTAGTCTTAATAAATAAGACATAAATGAAACAGAATGCTTAAAAACATTAATCTATAGTTATTGTGCACATAGTTTTGCATGCATATACACATAGGTTTTATGTAAGAGCAGGTTGTACCGTAAATAGCCTCGTCAATGACACTTTTTATACGATTATGAGTTAGATTTGCGCTTCTAGTTCTAGCAATCCTGCATATCAAATTAGTATATTTGGCGAAGTAACATGAAATTAATTAGTTATCTCAGCAAGGACAATAAACATCATTTTGCTTCTTTGTACTAACCTTGACAATACGGACTATTACAACATATTTATCAACTTTCACGCAAGTTTACAACGATGATTTAGTTATTTCATAACTAAATAGCCGTTTTAGAAAGAAAGGCTAGTAAGGGCGGTTTACTATACCATTTTTTCTAATATATTGTCAGTCGCTGAACGCCTTAAGATGTAATTTCGACAAACTACAACAATAAGCAATGTCATCCAATGAATATAATTTTAGCAGCAATCAATTAATTTCCCAAATCCACCAGCTGGTGTTTTCCCAGAATCCATTTGACTAACCAACAATAAAAATTGATAAAAATACGGAGATACTGCAACTACAATTATAAATCCCTCATAAAAGGACAAGACGCGAGGTTCCCAAAAACTGCAACGGTTTGTTTTTTAAAAGTTCAGCCGGAAGACGTTCGACTAAAAGACAAAAAATTCGATAAGCTGTTTTATCACCTAATCGCGGAAGGAAGTTACTAAGCGAGCGAGCTTAGTAAAAATAATATAATATTTTTTCCAATTATAAACCTTTAAATTCTTCACAAAAAATGCCTTTGAAGCAATAATAGGTAAGATGTTCCATACCGGATCCCATGATGCACTGTCTACTTCCTGAGTCCAACCCCAGTCTTCTAGATTAGACGCATGCTGTTGACTTTGCTTGCTTTTTCACCATCCTCCTGCCTGATTTGCAGCCCGCGTGGAGTATTGGAGTAGTGCGTCCTTCGTTGGGAGAAATTTTTCCATTGACTTACTTTTCTGACAAAACAGCTCCTTCCTGGCCTCATTCACATTGTCTAAATCACAGTTCTTATCATACAAGATCACGGTGAAGCGTTCCAGTAGTTTTCATTATGAATATCAAGTTCTGTGGAAGGGTGGAGTGCTATGTAGGTTAAGGCATGTGTCACTTGAGGATAACAATTCCATCCCTCTCACGTAGATTTCTTGCCTCATCCAAAAATGATGATGTGGTATCACATCCCGTGAAACTGTGGAATACAGGGAGGGCTTGGGATTTCTCTATATCCAGCTTTCCGTAGATACCATTAATGTTAATATAAGTAAATGTTTTGCCTGTACTAAAAGCAAGACAAATCTTCACATCTGCACACAAGGTCATTCGGTGATGGTACTTTCCAGTGAGGATCACCACTACGTCCGTGTCAACAGTACGCACCATACAGTTACTACAGCCATTCAAAAGTGCATCCTGTAAGTGCATAATGAGCCTGGTGTCCGCTTCCTCATGGTCACATGGTGGCATGGACCTATCAGTTCCTAGGAGAATAACTTCGGCATCACATGTGACGACAATTACCTTGTTTTCGGCACGTTCAACACTTGCCAATTTATTTGAAAGGAATGCAAAAAGTTTCTGTTTGTTGGAAGCGTCTTTTAAGAAATCTGGTAGCTTGTTCCTTCCTTCACACTTCTTCCTAACGCCCTCACCTCGCTTTTTTATAGTAGCTTCTTGGAGGCTTGTCGGATAGTATTTGTCCCACGCTACATCAACTCGTTTGCAGCTCTTTAATTGTTTATTTATGTATGGAATGAATACGTGATCTGCATAATCATCAAATGTGGTAGTTGGTGGGGGATGCATAACAGCGCAGCGACTCCATCGAGAAGCTTCACATCAACATAATCAAGAGGATCATTTGGGAAATACTTGTCCAAAATGTTCATAAGATTAGACTTCTTTCTGAAGTGCAGATTTCCATTGTCAGATAGTGAAGGAGGACAATGATGATTCTCATGACTGAAAAATGTAGTCACTCTTCCTATGCTACATCACTATGTACAGTTGAGAGAACAGAGCAACATCAGTCTTAAGTAATGATATTTTCCCCTTACCTTTTGCCTTTATCTTTTGTATAGAAGTTCTGAACAGAAGAAGTGAATTCTTTTTTATTGGTTCATAGAAATAGAAAAACATATTTTAAGTGTGTTATGTAGGGCAGCTTATCACGAAAATGTGAACACACCGAACGAAACAATTAATTGGTGAATAGTTTGGTACATATATTAGTGAATAAATATATATTCTGATACATTTAAAAATTGTGTAGTTGTATTCCCTGACCCCAAATATATATATTTAGATACCAAGTTTGTGATCCTAAGTGATTTAGAAGCAGAGGTATTGATAATATACTTATATTTCAAAATGGCAGTTATAAAATCTAAGATGGCCGACGGAGAAGTTGGTTCCTATCAAAAATTTAAAGCTAAGTACTTAAGTAGCACTTGGAAAAAATTTGGTGCATTTGTCCATTTTCATAATAAGCTGCCCTACTACAAGTTTGACATTTAAGTATAAACACAGTTGCATTCATAAATTAGGAATTATTCTATGGCCATATTAGATGAAAACATTTTTTGATCCTACTTTAGTTTGATTAATAATGTTAAAAAATATTTATTAAGACACCCCTTAGAATTCAGATATACAAAGAAAAACTTCAAAATACTCCCCTTCACCCCTCAGCCAGCAATCAGTGAGGTACATGGCTAGATGCCACCTTTTTTCACTTGGCAAATTTTAGAGAAATTAAACAGATAATTTTAGAATCTCATCCCATTACGGCAGCAAAAGATATTCTAAATAAAAAAGACTTACAGCAACAATTAGCATTTATAAGAGCCAATTACAGTTTTGTGTCCGAAACAATTTTAAAATTAGAGACCGAATACCTTCTGCTTACAGACTCCATTGGATTAATAATTATGTATAAGGTATCTTGTAGTGAAGTTCGAGGTCAAATAGGTAAAGTCATTGCACAAAAACTCAATAAAGTTTTAGAGAAAAATGAAGGGTACCAAGTTCTTGTAAATGGATCTAAAATTATTTCTAGTAGGCCAGTCGTCAAACTCGTTCGTTAAGATGCTCATAATCAAACTTGTATTGTTAATATCTATTATACGTTCAAAAGCTTTATTTCACATCTACAGATGAATTGGAGCGTTTTTCAACACAGGTACAATGTTTGGATCGATTTCCAATTGTGCTGATTCCCTATAGGCCAGTCGATAAGTCTTTTAAAATGGCTGTTAGGGGGAGTAATTCCGGACAAGTTGGAATAAATTTTAATCTGTTCTGTTGGGACTCAGAAAATATATATTAATTTTGCACCCCTTGACAGGCCCGGATTTAATCGATATGCTTAAAAAAAGGTCTAAATTTTTATATTTTTCCTAATATTAGTGAATATCTCGTTTAGTATCAAATTTTGAGCAAAATACGTAGTTATCAAAATTAAAGAAGAGTAAATTCTCTACAAAAAATGCTCTATACATTTTTGTCATACATTCGCTTGTTTCGAATTCATAAGCGTCGAAATATATTTTTTTTCGAGCAGTTGCTTGTTACTTTCTTTTACGATACAAGAACTATTGGATTCACCCCAAAAATTCGAAATTGAGTTTTCAACAGATCTTCACGTTTTAAAGTCCCCTGAACCCAAAAAACATGTTTTTGTTCATTGCTCTGTCTGTGTGTCTGTCTGTCTGTATGTCTGTTTGTTAGCAGAATATCTCAAAACGAAAAGAGGTATGACGTTTAAACTTCATATATAAGTTTTGTGTACTATCTAGATGCAACAGCAAGCTTTTGAAGAAAATCGCATAACCGGAAGTAGGTGTTTACTCTTGTAAGTTTTCAGTTTTTTTGGATTTTTTCAAAAACGACTCTAACGATTTTTTTCAAACTTTACAATTTTATTAAATTTTTAATGTGTATTGATCTGAGGTAGGTAATTTTCCAGTCGAATACCTCTAAAATGGGTTTCTTTTGTTTTCTTTTCCATTTTTTTTATTAATTCCTATTTTACATAGAACACCCAGTATATTATTACATTTTTGAATTCAGCTTAAAATTTTAGAGAAAATTTGTCTCTTGAACTTATTTTGTATGGTTTCTGTACAAATTGCAATTTTTGGAAATTTTTGACAAATGCTTGATTGTATGTACCTATGTATGTATGTATAATCGATAACCTCGTTTTACCTTGCGGTGTAGAGGCTGGTGCTTTATGTGCTTGCATCTGGCGGTACAATGCTCAACTTGCCCCGGATTCGGGATACAAAGTTAAAGATTAAAAATCAAATTTTGGCTAATTATAAAATCACTATGAAAGGAAGTTGTGTGCGTGTATCACACCAAATTTTTTTTTATTATTATTGACGTTCGATGCGACAAAAAATTCTTGTTCGTACTATATACGATTTCTATTACTCATGTAAAGAAATTATGTCGCTTACTTTGTACTCGCTTCCACACCACCTAGAGGTAGAGTACTCGGCGCGTTTTCTTAAGTGGTATCCCCCAATAGGCCTAATCCACTATGCAAACTTTACTAACTTCAAGTTTCTTTTGAAGTTGACTGCTCATCAATTTTTTTTGCCTTTTTTGATGTTGGTGGTTGTTCAATATCACTTTGACTTTCAACAATATCTGTCTCGTGTTCCGAATTTGCTTCATAATCTTGAGCATGTTCTATTGATTGTTCTAGATCGATATGTAAGTCCTCGTCGTCGTCTTCGTCGTCTACTTCGATCACGTCCACAGTATTCAAACAAGATTTGCCCTGACAGAAACCACATATTACTGAGCAATGAAAACCTGCTTTGCGACAGCTACAAGATACATTACAACCTTTGGCGCATTTACAAGAAATTAGTTTCAAACATATTAAAATTAATTCCAGCTTGTCTGGAATTACTCCCGCTAGCAGCCATTTCAAAAGACTTATCGAATGGCCTATTAGCCAAAATTTGATTTTTAATCTTTAACTTTGTATCCCGAATCCGGGGCAAGTTGAGCATTGTACCGCCAGATGCAAGCACATAAAGCACCAGCTTCTACACCGCAAGTATTATACATACATACATACATACAAGCATTTGTAAACATTTTTCAAAAATTGCAATTTGTACAGAAACCGTACACAATAGAGCGTTAGTTCAAGAGACAAATTTTCTCTAAAATTTTAAGCTGAATTCAAAAATGTAATAATATACTGGGTGTTCTATTTAAAATAGGAGTTAATAAAAAAAATTGGAAAAGAAAACGAAAGAAACCCATTTTAGAGGTATTCGACTGGAAAATCATCTATCTCACATCAATAAACATTCAAAATGTAATAAAATTGTAAAGTTTGAAAAAAATCGTTAGAGTCGTTTTTGAAAAAATCCAACAAAACTGAAAAATCACAAGAGTAAACACCTACTTCCGGTTATGCGATTTTCTTCAAAAGCTTGATGTCGCATCTAGATAGTACACAAAACTTATATATGAAGTTTAAACGTCATACCTCTTTTCGTTTTGAGATATTCTGCTAACAAACAGACACGCAGACAGACAGACACACAGACAGAGCAATGAACAAAAACATGTTTTTTGGGTTCAGGGGACTTTAAAACGTGAAGATCTGTTGAAAACTCAATTTCGAATTTTTGGGGTGAATCCAATACTTCTTTTATCGTAAAAGAAAGTAACAAGCAAATGCTCGAAAAAAAATATATTTCGACGCATATGAATTCGAAACAAGCGAATGTATGACAAAAATGTATAGAACATTTTTTGTAGAGAATTTACTCTTCTTTAATTTTGATAACTACGTATTTTGCTCAAAAGTTGATACTAATCGAGATATTCACTAATATTAGGAAAAATATAAAAATTTAGACCTTTTTTTAAGCATAGCGGTTAAATCCGGGCCTGTCAAGGGGTGCAAAATTAATATATATTTTCTGAGTCCCAACAGAACAGATTAAAATTTATTCCAGCTTGTCCGGAATTACTCCCCCTAACAGCCATTTTAAAAGACTTATCGACTGGCCTATAGGGAATCAGCACAATTGGAAATCGATCCAAACATTGTACCTGTGTTGAAAAACGCTCCAATTCATCTGTAGATGTGAAATAAAGCTTTTGAACGTATAATAGATATTAACAATACAAGTTTGATTATGAGCATCTTAACGAATTGATTGCCAAACACGAGGCGGTGAGCCGAGTTTTGCGGCAATCAAACGAGTTTCGTTAAGTGCCATAAGCAGACGTGTTATGTTCAATATTTTATCTTCATCAATAAATTCTGGTTCAATGTATTTCTTAATACAAAAAGAGTGCGGTAATATTCATTACCACACTGAGTGCGGTAATATCCATTACCGCACTGAGTGCGGTAACGAAGCTCATAACCATACTAAAATTAGTTTGGTTAAGAGTCTATAACAACACCGATAAAGATAAATATATTTTTTCTGGTAGTCGACAGGGATTCAATTTAAACAATTTGGAAAAATTACTTAACTTTTATAAGGTAGCTTAACTCAATCTTATGGGATAGAGATATAACCAAGAACACCAAAATTCGGATATACAATACAATGGTACAGAGTATAATAATGACCTACGGGACAGAAGTATGAGTTACCAACAAAAAAAAAACAAAGGAAAGATAGCAGCAACGGACATGGAGTTTTGGAGAAGATGCAGCAGGCTAACCAGACTGAATAGTGTCGAATGAAGAGTTACGGAGAAATATGGAAATGCAAAAAGACGCCAACTCATACATAGAAGAAAAACTGTTGTTGTGGTACAGACACGTTAGAAGGATGGAAGAGCACAGATGGATAAAAAATATGGCAGAATGGAGTCCTATCGGAAGACGGAAACGAGGAAGGCCACGGAGATCATGGCGCAACAAAGTAGATGAAGAAATGAAGAATGCAACCGAGAAGATTGGAGAGGAAGGTTGCGAGAAGGAAGATAGTGACAACTGTAAAACTCAGTTATTTTTAGATTAAACAAAATAAATTGTATATTCTTTTCAGGTAGACTACCCTTTTTGTTTATAATACGGCAAAATTTTAATAAGAAAAGTTGTTTAGGAAAAATTATGGCCAGATACAAAATTTCAGGAAGCTCTACCTACTTAGATCAAACAATCATCTATATAAATAAAAATCAATTGCTGCATGTATGTTACATCATCACTGGAGAACGGCTCGACCTATTTGGATAATTTTTTTTCGTTGTGTTCGTAATTATCAGGGCAAGGTTTGTATGAAAGAACATTTTGGGAAAATCCACCCCAAATTCGGAAAATCAAAACGACGATTTTCTATGGTATTTTTGTATGGGATTTCGTATGTTTTCATTTCTGAATGGCTTTTCGAAGAGAAAAATGGGAACATCGGAGTGAAAAACTAGAAAAATTCGAAAAATTGGAAAAATCGATTTTTTCAGGATGGAAAAACCACAATAGAACAAAGGAAAAGTCATGTTTCAAAACATACACGCATAGGTTCACGTAATAGTATGCCCGGGCAACGCCGGGTAGGTCACAGCTATGACGTTCACAAGAAATAAGGAAGCATATTTCGATATTCAACCCCTAAGGGGGTAAAATGGGGGTTACAATTTTGTATGGAAAAATAATATTAAATAGACATTTCGACTTGAAACTTCGTAGGAGTACTCCTAAAAACAAATAAGCAAACACTATTTCGTTATTTTCCGAAAATCAACCTCTTAGGGGGTGAAATGGGGTAAATCAGTCTAAAAATCAATATGGCTGTCGTTATTGAGGTTTTTTGAGACGTTTATTGCGAAAATGGCATTTACTTTTAAGTCCAAGACGGTGGACATGACAAAATTAAAACTCTATAGTGGTGAAATGGATTTCAGAGACAAATTATTTTTGGGCAAAACGTTTCCCGGGTCAGCTAGTTTTTAATAAATACAATTGTAACAGTTTAATTTAAGTAGGTAGATATACCTGAAATTTTGTATAAAGCCATAATTTATCCTTCTCCACAACTTTTCTTGGTAAAATTGTGCCGTATCATGAACAGAATGGGTATTTTATCTCAAAAGAAAATAGTTTTCGCCTCACTGTTAAGGCCGACTTGTTTTTTTTTCAAAAACTGAAAAAAACTTAAAATTCTCTTCAGACTAAGCAGGACCTAATCCCACAATCTTAAAATCAATTTCAAAGATTGTTAGTCCATCTCACCTTTGTAACACAATGCTGGGACACACTGTATATGTATTATTTATTTTCTTATTTAACACATAACTTACAAACAAAATAAAGTTAATGCCAACTATAAACAAGCAATTGCTGAGACTGTTTTTTGTTTACAAAACTTTCAATTGGCGAACTGCACGACCGATGCTCACACTTGTCAAAGTAAACATGCTTTTTTTTATTTTTTTTGCCATTAAGTATAACTAATTATAAATTGTTGTAAAGCGTAAAGGATTTTCTGTTCAAACACGTCGTAGCCAACTATAAGTCCCATAAGAGAACGAAGTTGGTCGTTGTAGCTCAACTACGATAGCAGTTTTTAAAAATCTGAATACACCACTACAGTTCTATTAAAAAGTTCCTTAAAGAATGTGCAAATTAAATTCGACTTCCTCTTAAAATACCGAGTTATTTAAAAAAATTAAAAATAAAAAAATTACTTATTTTTCCTCCAGCGCCTGAACTACCTTAAATGTATAAAGTTTATTTATGGGATTTGGCACAACTTTGCCTGAGGAATATTTCATCCCATTTAACCAAATCTCTATCTCTCGTAATAAGTTAGGTCCCCATGTTGAGAATGAGTCTGTGGACACACTGTATATAAGCAGATATTTTACTTTTGTTGTGCATATTAATCTGGCCTTTATTCACTACGTAATGTTGTTAAAAACTGCATTGCCCTGCTAAAATAGAATTTGTGACCCTTAATAAGTCTCTGATCATATACAGCTTAACTTCCACCATTCGAAATTGACGAATACAACATTATCCCCTTTCCTTGTAAATAGTGTTTACAAAACATTATCAGTAACCCATTGAATCTAAAAACATTTGCGTATCTTTAAAAAATAGCTCTAAAAATATTAGAAGTAATTCTGTTTTATATTGGGCCGTGATAAGTTTTAGTTATTTAATTTAATTGATTAATTTTTATCAATAATGTAATGAAAGTGATATCAAACTCAGTGACAGCTACTAATAAATTTAACGTACGAAGCTTCTTAAATTCAAATGGTGGAGTACCGACGCTGATCGCCCCAGAATTCAGGTACGTGATAACGAAATCGGTGCTTGCACAAGCTAATGGACCAAGTGCCGGTCACCAGATCTATTCGAAAGATAAGCTAATTTCGAATGGATTTAGTTTGCAGTTGTAGGAAAAATTAAATGAAAATGGAAAGTTTTACGCTTTGAAACGTAGTAAATCCAGTATATGTGTAGTTCTACGCTCTTATGGGTCCGCAAATAAAAAACTTGTGTTACTTAGTTTTTATAACCGGTAGGCTTACGCAATTAATTTTATCTACTAGCATCCTTGACAGTTTAGAACGGATTAGCATTATGAATAAATTGGAGCATTCTTTCCTTTCAGTTCCCAATAAAATATTATTTTAATGGTTGTTCCAAGATTCGGCCAGTTTAAAAAGTTATAATAGCACTGGAGAAAATAATCAATTATTGCTTGAATTATTGAGATATTAAGATTAGCTTTATAACTAAAGTAAGTATAAATAAATTCAAATCAAAGTTGCATAAGGTTTGTAATTGGCAGTTTACTTACCGAAAATCTCGGCGATAGGTTTTTGCAGCTACGTAAAACCATCTATAACGCTCACCTCTTGAAAAAAACCAAGCCACGCCAATCAATAGCAAAATGGCCCACTGCAATTAGCATCAATATAATGAAATGAAAATCAATTTTATTCATTCTACATACCATATTCAAACGTTTGACACAGTCAAGCACAAATGATACCTGATCGACACATTTATTAACTTAGTGGTGGCTAACCAAAACCTGTTATTTAAATTTATTGTTTTATTTTTCAGATGTTGTTATAGGTTTTGCAGAAATAAGAGCTGCCTCGTAGCCAGAAGCAAATGATTATAAGACTAGGAAAGTTTAGATGGTATTGCCTTGATTTTAATCCCGTTGAGAATACTGAATTAATTTATAACATACTATTAATACTTATCACTTACTGAATATGCAAATTTTTTGAACAACGACGCTCTCGAAGTGATTTAATTATTACTTTTCGCGCACTAAATAGACTGTTCTCTTGTGACGTCAGTTCTCTCTACATACTTAATGCCGATGACCGTCTCCGGGGCCACCGTTTGAAATTAAAAAGAGAGTTAGCAAGATTAACGTGTAGAAGATCGTTTATTGTAAACCGAGTGTTTCATATGTGGAACAATCTACCTGCCGATATAGTCGACGCTCCTACGATCAATACATTTAAAAACAGAATAGACATTTTTATTTCCGTGTTTGTTAATAATTCAATTATGTCATAATTTTAAATGTAGATATTAGTTGTCTTATATAATTATTATTGTTTAGCGTTACAAGTTATGAGTATAGTTTGTAATTCAGAGCTTCATAGGGCCTTTCCTCTGCTCTGCGTTTATTTTAATAATAATAATAATAATAAGTTTAAGAAATAAAATTTTAGATGAGTCTACAAACGGATAATTAACTTTTGTGGAAATTTTAGAAATTCTGTGCGAATATAAGTCTTAAAAACCATATAACGATACGTTTATGGAGTAAACACAATATACTTTCTATTTAAAAGTTTTTAGGCTACAAATAAATAATAGTAAACATGTGTAATGCAGAAGAAATCTAAGTTAGAAGAAAATAACAGAACATTACTATTACAACTTGATTAGTTAAATTATATTTAAATGACAATGAGTGAACACTTCAAAACCGCTATGCTTGTTTAATTTCAGAAATTAGATAAACCTGATACAACTGACAGTATTTGTGGGAATTTGTTACAAAATATAGAGACCATATTTTTTCGTAGTCGAAGTGTAGACTTTCATCAAAATTTTAACGTGTTTCTTGCATATTTTAAATTTTAGTTTAAATGTTAAGTTGAAAGCAACCTTTTCAACACGTTTGAATCGAATTTGCAGTACACTTCTAGTAACATTTTCTGTAAACTTTGTGATCTGAATTCTGGATTACAGAGGAGGGTGAACGACCAAAAGGCCATACTTGCTTTTTCGATCCTTGTCTGAAATTGATTCCCTCAATTCAGCTCTTTTTCAGATTTAGAAGAGTCGTGGCGCCCTGAGGACCTCTATTTAACTCACTCTTTTCTATGAACAGCATCATTTCGGTTTTATCCGGGTTTATCGACAAAGAGCGCCGTTGAAAAACAAGACATCAGCTCTCCGGTTTGACGTCAGTACAAGAAGACTGAATTGGCCAATAATTTAATTGTATGTAAATTATTGGTCAATTTGGGCTTATTGTTCCGATGCCAGGACGGAGAGCTGAGCAAAGCTTTTTGCAAGTTTTTAATAAGTTTTTATTAACTTTGCAACACATATTTAGTAAATAGGCAGCGAAGTTAGCCCAAAACATTCAGCAAGCTTTCAGCTAAATATTCAGGGTGCCCAACTTAAATGTACGCAGCTTTAAGCAGGTAAGTATGCAACACACATTACATCTAGACTGTAAATGTAATGTGTGTTGCATACTCACTTGCTTAAAGCTGCGTATATTTAAGTTGGGCACCCTGTATATTTTGTAAATATTTAGCAAGGTTACAACTAATTTTTGCCACATTTCCAACAATTTTTCAGTACGATTGCAATAAATTTCAGCAACTCCAGGAAGGTTACCCACAAGTTTGCAGTCAATAAGCAAATGCTAATTGGAAAATTTGCAGTAAATTTCCTACAACTTTCTATACTTGATGTAAGAAGTAAGATAGCTTTAGAACAAGATCGCAGCGAATTTTCATTAAGTTTGTAATATTTTGTTAGCACATTTGCAGCAAACTTTCATTTATTTCACAATATTATTTTGATAATTTTCCATTCTATTTTTTGTAATAAATTTGTAATAAGCTGTAATTTGCAAATTTCTTTAAGAAAAATGGTGTTAGGTAAATTTGCAGATAATTTTATTTATTTTCCTTTTCAGTAATATGCAACATATTTTCAACAAATTTGTTCCAAAAAAATGTTTAGCAAATTTCCAATAAATTTAAAGCAAGTCTGTTCTAAATTTTAATGAGGTTGGCAGTAAATTAACTGTAGGTTCGCAACAAATCTTCAAAATTTACAATCAAGATGACAATTTCATGGGTAACAGTAAATTTTTTTCAGATTTTTTTGGCTGGTTTTCAAAAACTGTATTTGACTCTTATCTCGTAGGGTTGCTGTAGAATTGAATTAGAGCATACACAATATAAATTATAAAATTCAAATATGAGGCAATTCAATTTAGTAAAATACCACAGTTATTAGTTTTGGATATACATATAATCCCAAGTGCTTTTATAATTTATTATAATAATAAAATTTTAGTAGGTAAAACTAAATTTTACCATTATAGTACTAGTTTTTTATATTATTTTACTTAATTATTATATATGAAGGATATTAGGTGTTTATTACTATTATTAGAAGAACGTTTATTAATTATCACTTTTAGTCTATTAAGTTCAAATTTAGATCTTCTTTTATTTTGGATTATAATCAATTTAATATATATTAATAGCAGTCTAATTTTTCTTCTATACTGCTTCTTATTCTTATCGTCGTATTTAATTTTAGTGTACACTTACATTAATTTCCTTTTATCTTCGAGCTCAATCTTGATACTTCTTTCGACTGATAACCCTTGTACTGCGTCAGCAACAAACCATCTGCAGACTCTATAACCGCACAATTAACTTTTTCCTCAATTTGACACAATTCTTCTTTTAAATTAAATCTATTAATTAGTATCATTATACATTAATTTTATATAATAGTATTTCCTTTAATTAAATTGAGTTTTGAATGACTTTTAACTCAAACATCATAAATTTTTGATAAAAAATTTTACGCAATTTTGTTCTTATTTATTTATATTGCCCGCCAAAACCTTGGATATGAAATACTTACCATACATTACAAGTTCCTAATTTTCAACCAGTATGACATTTCTAACCTCATGCATGAATCATATTTTTAAGTTAACAGTCTATAATTGTGTCTGCTTTCGATTATGCAATATTTATGCGTTTATTCAACAAACAAGTAACTATGTATTAACATTAAGCTTTGTCCATTATGATAATAATTTCTTTTATCTACTCCAGTGGGATAAGTAACGCATTACGTCACTCATTTGACACTATTTCAGTTACGTAATGAAGCTCATTACACCACTCAGTTATGTAATGGTTTCATTACGCAACTGAGTTGTGTAATGACTTCATTACGTAACTGAAATAGTGTCAAATGAATGACATAATGACATTTGCCTACTAAAATAGTTTTGAAAATGACAGATCTGACATTTCTCTTAATGCACTTTTCTCAATTTTAGGCAGTCGTAGATAAAATTTTGTACAATACATGTGTGATAATGCATCATTAATATACTTGTGTGCTTACATAACTCGTGCTACGCACTCGTTTGTAACTTACACACACGTATATTAATGATACTGTTATCCCACTTGTATAGTAAATAACTATTACACAACGACTTAATTCGAAAATCATCATTTCCAACTAAACTGAATTAGACCTGCACAAACAAAATTGTACTATAACTGGTATTTTTATAATTTCTCGTTTAAATCAAATTATTTACAATATTTTTTATTTACTCTCTAATTAATCTGCATATTAATTACATGCTTTTCAATTAATTTGCCATTTTAGTATCATATCGATATATACGTATATACAAATCTCAATAGGTAGATACATTTTATGCTACAGATAACAACAGTATAGCAATACAAAAACGTTAAATATTGGATAAACAGACGATGAATACATTAAAACGAAAACCAACATGTAACGCGCATGACTAGCATAGTAAAAGAATAAATATTATACCTAGAATGATATTGATAATACCTTTTTTGAAGCCAGCAAGTGTGCTATTAAATATAGCCAGAAAACTTGCAGAAGCAGAAGCATAGAGAGTTCTATTGATAGGCGAATGATAATTCGTGGTATAAAAGTCAATGTGAAATAATTCAAAATTACGGAGATTCCGATATTGGTAAAGTGGCAAAAGCACCATATTCGACAGAAGCTGCCAAAAAAAAAGGATTTGTAAAAATTATCAGTTTGTTGTGGAGGAATTTGGATCCGGCCATAATTCAGTCAGGGTTTTGGAAAGGAGGAATTTATCCTTACAATAAATACATATTTTCTGAAAGTTTATTCTATCCGAATTCACTCAGATTGTGGAAGTTAAGGAATGCATAACCACAAAACAATAATATGCTATCTTTGTATTCAAATGACACTTCCACACCTGAATACAATGAGACATTGGCCCCTATTCCATCGGGAAATCTTTTTATTTCTGGTTCAGATTGCCCAGTTACCTCCTCAACAGGTAGTCCTATACTACAGCCAACAATATCAGCTGAAAATATTCCTTCAAAATATTTCCAGCCGTTGCTATTGGAGACCATTCAAAACCACAAACCAAAAGATATTAAAAAGAAAAAGACCAAGGTAGCGAGAAACAAAAAGAAAAAATATGCAGGAAATTGAAAGCTCGTCAGATGGTGACGAGGATCAGTTTACTAACAGAGATTCTGAAGATGAATGTGAAGATTACGATTCATTTGTGAAAATGATGGCTGAGGAAGAGGAAGATGACTTCAAAACTGCAGAGGAATGGCCGTCGGTGATTGGGCCCTGGTAAAATTCATGGGCAAGAAATCTGAAAAATATTTTGTAGGTGAAGTCATATACCGTGCAGGAGACCCTGTAATGTAATATTTGCGAAAGTTTTCTACAAGTGATAGTTCCACATCTTTTAAGAACCCTCCAGAGGATGATATAAATTCAGTTGACAAGAGTGCATTGTCCATATACTACCTTCCCCAAACATAGGAAGAAGAGGGGAAATTATTTTTGGACTTAACAAATTACAGTGTACAATAATTATCGAAGATACTTTAAAAACGTTAAACATTTTCAATTTATTGTTTGTTCCTCTTTAAATTTCAACAATTTTAAAGTGTAACTTATACACTTTCGGATGCTATTACCGTTAAGTATTAATAAATATTTTTTGAGTTCATAAATAGATTGTTCCTTAATATAATAAGCATGTTCAAAAGCTACTTTTATAATTTTTGGGTTATATCACATCCACATGTCTTTCGCTCAATAAAAACTTTTCCTGAATGTATGGATGAAAATTTGCATAACTTAGAAAATTTTAGAATCCTTGATAATGAGGTTATACGCTCTTGTCTCAGTATCTGTGTTGAGTGAATAAATCAGAACATACAACCCAGGTACCCACTTGCCCCACTTTCGTGAGGCAAGTGCACATCTGAGGCTAAATAAAATTTCTGTAAAAAAAATCTAGAAGAGGAATAAGCAAATATATTTGAGTCCACCAGTTGAAAGGCAAGGCGCTAATATATACCTTCTAACATTTTAAAAACTCTAGGGGTAATGCAAAATTTTTTTTTCAATTGCCTAATGTTTAACTTTTTAAATTTTTAAATTTTAAATTTTTAAATTTTAAAAAATGGCGACGTTGAGAAAATGTTTACCTTATTGAAGTAGTTCCTAAAGTACAACTTCTGATTGGTTGATGCTGTCGCTAGGAGTTATTTGAATTTAAGCCAACATAAGAAGCATTGGCTACAAACAATCCAAGGGAGCATACGTCGACCGTCTGAAGTGGTTCAAAGATGCGGTGTGTGGTTCTAGCTTGTTTAGGTTAGTTGCAGCCTCTGATTGGTTTTTAAATTGAAAGCCTTATAACAGAAGTCGCAACGAAAACACCAGTAGCCCAGTCATAATTAGATATCTACTTTACAAAAAATGATGTACTTAGTCCTGATTTTTTGCCAAAAATGTTTGTTAGTATTCTAGGAGAGACCCTTTAAAAGTCCCCGCATTTAGCGTGCCGGCGTCATATCGAGAAGGTCTTTCGTTCAGGTAAAGTACCTTTTGTATTTTGGACACGGTAAAACATCAATAAGAAAAGTTGTTCAAAATCTAAAATGATGGTGCTACCCGAAATTTCAGAAATATTGAATGACTTTTATGACACCGCGTTAATTGGAAGGAATTTCAAAAATGTTTCATCTCATACACACTGTTTCATAAAAGTAGGACAATATTTATGAAATTTTGCAGCGGTCTATAATTTTACATTCTGAACAACTTTGTTTAATAACATTTTTCTGTAATATGAACGGATGAGGTACTTCATCATGATTCTTTCTAATAAACATGCGGTTTCTTCTTCTGCTTATTGTTCAAAAAACCTATGACGGCGGCACCCCAGAGATGGGTGACTTTTAAGGATTCATTTCTAGGGCACTAAGGAATATTTATGCCAAAAATCGGGACTACACTTTTAGGTTTTCCTTAATTTTTTTGGGCTACAGTGCCACAACGCATTGATGGTGAATTATTGTGGAATCGCTGATCGCTGAAAGTTCGATTTTTGGGCATATGCAAAGGCAATGAGAGCAATTTCCTAACAATCTGAAGCTGAGGCCTCTGATTTGGAAACACAAAAGTGATGGGGCCACCCCATTGGGTCGGGGTGAGGAGATTTACAACCTGTAACACGCAGGCGCAGACAAGAATATCGATTTTTGACGTCACATTACACAGAACCCTGCTGTTCCCCACCTCGCACCTGCTCTGTATCTTTTTGCTTGTTGCGGTTAAGTGTGGCGATCTGCATAATTGACAGTTAAGTATTACTTATATTTTGTTTAAATATTATTAATTCTAATGTCTATCACTTTGATTCAGCTCCTGAATTTATATTCTTAGTTTGTTTGCAGCGACATAGCCAAATATCCATAGTTAATTTTGTAATATTGCGTCATCTAACCTATCTAACTAAAATAATTAATTTTTTCAGTTATGGATGTTCTTGGCATAGTGATAATGATCAACATGAAAAAGAAGTATTCCTGCAAACATCCTGTCTGCAAAAATGGATGCTGTACAGGTCAGTGTGTTTAAGCATTTTCATACATTTCTGTACCGTGTTCTTTAGCTTCCAAAGCATTAGAAGAAGTAATCGTTACTCCTTCAAATGTGGTGGAAACTAATACAGCTTTATGTTCACGTTATGATCAGCCTTCGACTACTTCAAGTGTTTGTACATGTTTTGACGTATCAGCTAATTTGTTTCCTTCGCAAAATAACGAAATAACAAACAACAGTAGTAATTTTCAACGTTAGGTTATTTACCAATACTATTCAGGATTATTTATATGCATTTCTTTCTGTGTTCTACCTACTTTGGAGAATAACTTCGAGCAGTTCTACAAAACACTGATAGGTTTTGGATCTTCAAATTTGCCAAGGAGGAAAATAAGCCAAATATCTGCATTGCCCAAGGAATAAAATGAAGAAATTGGCTATGAAGTAAGTGGGTTGTTATTTATTTATTATATTTATAAATATACGTATATTTTATTTATGTATGTTGTATGTATGTAACCTAAAAAGTTAGGATTAGGATAATTAAGATAATAATTAGTGTTAGAGACTGAAATTCGGTTCCTGACCTGACATGCCCATTCCAAACATATAACTTTAATAACTTTTTTCTGTATCTCTTACGGTTTGGCTGCTGAAACAGCGTCACGGACGGACAGACAAGTCTATTAGATAAAGGATTATTTTTTAAATCAAATTTTATTCACAAAATATTTTTTAAATTATTGAGATTCGAGGGTTGCCTATACTCGCCTTTTAATTTGTGCTCGCGCTATTTAAAACTTTTTCTCATTGATTAATTGGGCCACCCCGTCGACAGGCTGCAGCTCTGTGAAACGATGGCGTGTTGCCAACTTTTAACATGGGGGATTCGATTTATTAGGTATTATTCTTGTTCTGCGCCAATAATTGGCAAAAGACAATAGGCAATTAATTATCTGTGGATATATTATAGCGGTTCTTGTTATCATCCGTTTTTGGTAAACGTGCAGTTTAGGGATCCCAAATTTCAACAACCGATCGGGTCTCAGAATGTGCATGGTTGCCAGACTGAATGCATGCCCGTTTTCACTTGTTGTGGTTGATACGTTGCTATAGTCCTGGTCATACCGAGAATACAGTGTGGCTAGCATAGTAGTCCAGTTACATTAGGATCCGCCTGCCGAAAAAATACAAGTGAGCTGAAATTTTGCATACACCTATATTTTGACATTACAAATAATGTCTCAAAAATACCTATCGATATCGCGCTTGCGTTTTGAGTTATTCAAGGTCAAAGGTCACAAAAATAAGTTTTTCGCAAAATATCTCGCTTTCTACTGGTCCTATGACTTTTTAGTTATTACAAAATATGTAGGCTAAGAAATTCTCTACAAAAAAGATTATACATGTTTTTTACGTACAACTAACTATTCAGTAAGTAACACACTGTTAAGTTTTGCAGACGGGTTTTACTTCTTTTTCGGTCGGTTTTTTACACTTAAAAATACCAAGCAAGTCATTTTAAACATAGTAAGTCTTTCAGATGTTATTTATTATTACTCTTTTTAAAGTAGTAACAGTATGATATGAATTTATAAAAACGTTAATGCATTGCTGTTGAAGATGATGTAACTTGTATAACACATTCACTTATTATTGATATCACCTTGTGAGTGGTGTATTCAATTTCAATAAAATATATCTCTCCTTAACAGCAATTTGGACTCTTTTGTAACATTTTGAAAAAACAATCTTCGGTTTTCAATAAATGGTATTACATTTTAACTGAATATCTTCACGTTTTCGAGTCCCCTGAACCAAAAAAAAAACATGTTTTTGTTCATTGGTCTGTATGTGAGTCTGTGAACAGAATATCTCAAAAATGAAAAGAGGTATGACGTTGAAACTTCATATATAAGTTTATGTGGATGTGACGGCAAGCTTTTGAAGAAAATCGCATAACCGGAAGTAGGTGTTTACTCTTCTGATTTTTCAGTCTTTTTCGATTTTTTCAAAAACCGCTCTTAACTATTTTTTTCAAACTTATATTTTTAATGTTTATTGATGTGAGATAGGTGATTTTCATTTTGAATACTTCTAAAATGGGTTTCTTTTGTTTATTTCTATTTTTTTATTAACTCCTATTTTAAATAGAACACCCGGTGTATTATTACAATTTTGAATCCAGCTTAACATTTTAGAGACAATTTGTCTCTTCAACTAACGCTCTATTTTGTACCGTTTTTGTAGAATTTGTAATTTTCGAAAATTTTTTACAAATGCTTAAAAATTAAAAATAGAATTTTTGGCTAATTTTATAAGATCACTGTAAAAGGAAGTTGTGTGAGTGTATCACCAGGTTTTTATTTATAGTTTTTGCAGTTTACAATTTGTGTGTACTAACTGATATGATGGATTTAGTTGACCGTATTATTTATTTAATATTAAATATTTTAGATTTTCAAAGAGCAATGCCTAAAATGCATAATTTAATAATAATAATTTATTGATCATTTTTCAACAGAAATACATTCATCTGATAATTACAATTACATTTCAGAAATTATTTATTTAATAGCAGATGGCGTGTACACACAGGGTTGTATAAAACTACAAATTTATTTTTTTGCATGAACTGACATAACTTTTAAGGTAAGTAGTGTAAACATCATACAACAAATATGGATTAAAATTAAAGTACATCATACCACTATAATAATTGGAACTATTTACAGAAGGCAGGAAATTCATTACACTGAATTTTAAATGTATTCGAGAATTCGTTTGCTGCTCTCTTACCCGCTTCAGATGAAATTGTTTCTATTGGGGATTTTAATATAGACCTTTTAAAATTTAATGGTGTCCAGTTTAACTCAATCCTTGAAACTTTTGTATTTAAACAAATTATTTCTGAACCTACTCGAATTACTCGAGATTCTGCTACTTTAATTGATTTTATAGTATTGAACAATGATATAAATCCACTTAATAGCGGTATTACTGATATGCATCATATTTCACATAATTCATTAGTTTTTTGTGAGTATCCTATTGATGTATTATCTAAACAACCCTCTTACTATATATTTCGCGACTTTTCTAATTTTAAAATTTTACTTATGAGAGTTTTCCCAATGATCTTGAATCTTTTCCGTGGCTAGCATTGATGCACGATGTTAAAGATATTGTCTCTTTATTTGATAAGTGTACTGTAGTAAAAACTGCAAGGGTGTCTAAGCCACATTCTCCGTGGTTAACCGATAACGTTATACTTATGATTTCCCTCAGAGATAAGACATTAATGAAATATAAACGTACAAAAAATCAGGTGTATTGGGAGTACTACAAACAGCTGCGTAATTAAACTACTATTGCTATTAGGCAAGAAAAAAGGCGTATTTAGAGTATAGAATTCGTAATAATCAATCTAAAGCATTATGGAAAGAGATTCGTAATCTTAATATTTACCAAAAATCGAAAACTTCTGAAATACCAGTGCATCTACAGGATGTTAATTCACTTAATTCGAATTTCTTAAGTACCGGCAGAATCATTCCACCTGATAATCAGGATTTATTACATTTTTACAACAATAATCTTATGTGCGACTTTAATTCGAAATTTACTTTTTCTATTGTTTTTGATTCTGATATTTTAAAGTCATTGTCTAATATTAAAACAAAATCTGTAGGCTGCGATGGTATTAGTATCAGAATGTTGGAGATGTGTTGTCCATTTATTATACTGATTATAACTCATATTATAAATTTTTGCTTAACAAATAGGGTTTGCCCAGATATCTGGACATGTGCCAATATTATTCCTTTGCCTAAAACTAATCAACCTAAAAGTTTTAAAGATTTGGGACCTATCAGCATCCTTCCTGTTTTGTCGAAAATTTTCAAGAAAATTGTAGCTAAGAAAATTCAGCAACATCTCTCGGATTATTTATAGTATTCTTCCCGATCCGCAGTCCGGTTTTAGAGCTGGTTATAGCTGCACAACAGCACTTCTTAATATATCAGATGATATTTTAACAGCTACAGATCAAAATTGGTTAAATTACATAAAATGTTCAACATCCCAAGTATATTATCCATTCGTACAACCTAAAGTTTGGCTGATGGGTGCAAACTTCTCTATAAATGCAAATATTTTCAGTAATAATATCACAAG
>CALNHX010006011.1:0-96908 GCA_940337035.1 Agriotes lineatus | reverse complement strand
TAAAAGCTGGGTATAAAAGAAAAATAAACACGATGTCTTATTTTCAGCCCAGTGCAAATTACAGCACTTAAGACTGAAAATGGGTAGATTTCTGGGGCCAACTCGGAACAACGAAAAGCAGGCAGCCCGCAATGACCGTTAAACCTGCTAATATTACGGACAAAAAAAACAAGCATTGAAAGGATTAAAAGCGTCTAAGCAATGTCCAACTTCGCGCCGCAGGCAAAGGCAACGCGCTAAGCGCCGTATGGGCGGCCCGTACGACACACGTGCGCGCGGCATATAGGAACGTACCTACACATATGAAAGTATTTCGACGCCAGTTTAAGCAAACAGCACCAAGTTTGGTGTCTACATACGCGAATAAACACGAGCAACACAAAGCGCGACGATGGAAGCACCCATAAAAAGTTAATAAAAAAACAAGAATCCGCAGATAAACAGACAAGACCAATAACAGCGCTGAGAATTCAAAACAAAGCACCAAGCTCCTTTATAAGCACGGGGAATTTCGGATGGAGATGATCGAATACTCAACGGTAGGATCAGCTAGAGGGTGTCTTATAATTTTTCATCACTGTTTATATGTTATGAACAAAGTCTAGGTATTCCGAGTGACAGGAATCATAGACATCGACCACTGTGGTCATATGGCCCTACATACAATTTTGTCTAGATGAAGGAGTTTCAACCCTAGCAAGGGATCTTTTACATAATAACAACAGTATACCTGAGTCAACATTTTGCACAATTTTACATTGCCACATTTATCTAGGGTGCCATGAATGTTTTAAACCAAATGCAACACCAGATTTCTCTTTTACTTAGGTAAATTATGGCAGTGTTTCTTATCTAATGCATATCTAATCGGCCATGTAATTAAGAACTACATAGTTCTTAGAGATTCTTAATTTTATAAAAACGGTAATAGATATTACTAGAGTTGGAACTCCTTGATCTCAGCAAAATTCTAAGTAGGACATTTAACAAAAGCAGTCGGTGTCTAAGATACCTGGTACTCGGAATTCCTAGACTTTGTTCATAACATACAAACAAAATAAAAATGATGGAAAATTATGGGACACCCTCTAGTTCGCCTTTTGTCTAACAGCAACCCTAGCTCCTCAATCCACACCACCTCTGTGCGATCAGGAGTTCGAAACACTAACCCCTGCCTCGGATCGATTCTTGGGCTCGCACTTGTGTATGCGACCGAGAGCTCCAACTTCAAACACGTCAAGCTTTCGAGCTCGCACTTCAAAATCGTGAGGCCGACAATCTCCAGCCTCAGCGCCCCCAACAGACCAAGCACGCACTTCATGTGTGCGGCTTGCCTGCACCATCATCCGACGTCCACAGCGCTTCCAGAAGCATACCATATTCTCCACATCTGCGAGAAGGTTAGCTCCACGAAAAGATTTTCGCCTCAGCCCCAGCCTCAGATTCCAGAAACTCTGGCACGTCGCCTTCTCGAACGAGAGTCTATCTGGCTTCGTCCAAAGCTTCCGACCCACTCCAGCTGCCTGCCGCCGAAGTGCTTCTCCACCAGCTATCCTCTGTTCGGCTCCAAGTCAAACGCCAGGTCTGCCCAATACATGCCAGCGAGCACCCGGCCATCGACGAGCTCCGTAAAGAAGCTCGCCCTCGCCACCAATGCCACATACACTGGCCACCCAGGGCCTTAAGTCTCGCCCACAGAGGCGCTCTAGCTATCCACAACCGATTTAATCTTAGACAATAATGTGTACATAGTAATTTTAAACGTAGAATAAACGTGAATTAACCAATCGCTGTTTTTAAAACAGGAGCTCCACCTAGACTGCTCTTAGTTAACACTCCCTACTGCTGAGCTATTAGGTGAATAGTCTTAAAACGCTTTTCTTGATATCAGTCACGCCCTCGCACACAGAAGGCCGAGGACGAGTCAAGTCAAGTTAATCGTTGGCTTGAAGTCCGTTGGCATTCCAATTTAGCATTTTAAGTTCTGAAGGATTTTGTTTTTAGCGACCATTGAGGAAAAGAGACAGAAGGTTAGTTAAGACGAAATTCTTACTGTGTAGTAAAAAATTTTCAACAAATTTCAGAAGGGATGTAGGAAATCATTAGCATTTAAGGGTGTTGTGGATTGGTGGTTTGATTATTGAAAAGATTTAAGTACCACCTGTGAGCACGCTTTTCTCAATTTTGGATTTCTTTATACTGATTTTATTGCATGTATTGTTACGCGAATGAATTTACTGTTGATAGTATTTACAGTCTCTATAATTTGGAGGATGACTTTCGACACAGTGAATTCTGGAGTCACTTTTTCCCTGCCCGCAACTACTATATGTATAAATGGTTTCCTTTACCTCTGACACATCTGGGTTCTAACTACAGTAAGTTTTTGTTAGGCCATGATATCTGTGTCATTGGGCTATGTTGTGTGCTTTTCCATATGTTCTACGGTTTCAAGGGAATGGACAATTTTATAAATTTAGAAAATGTCTGCGGCCTGCTCAAAAGTATTGAGGTTAACTGCAATTACCGGTCTTTACGATAGAGTGTTACTAGTTTTAGATTGAGTAATTTGTGAGTAGTTTTTTCTTCAGTGGTTAATGAAGGTAGTACGTTTTTAATAACTACTGAGTATGGCTTTGGCCTTGAAAGGTGTGATATTCTATTTTATGTTCAAGATAGTATTTTGCAGGGGCTCTGTAGGCATTTTCATTTGACAAGATTATTTTTAAGAGTTTGGTTGTTTGATTATTAAAGAACTCACCTTTGGTAAGTTTTTCAACGTTAGAAAAGACCTTCTTATAGTTTATCGGTGTATGTAAAGAAACTGGTTAAATGTCTTTGATTTTTGTGATATTTCGGTAGTTTCTTGTTTATCGATGCCTTCATTGGATGGTTCTAAGTGGTGGATTGAGTGTTTTGGCCATTGGTATCTTTTCTGAACTTCATCTTTTGCCGGTGATAACGTATATCTATCATATACTCTTCGTTTTACAATAATTATATGTTCTTGCACTTTTTCCAGGGGGTGCAGATCTCGTTGATAATTTAATATTAACCGTGCAGTTTGTTTATAAGTTACGTATTGTACGTGAGCGTGTAGATATCACTATCACTAACGTGTTACGGTGAAATGTGTTGTTAGGCATGAGCATACCTTCACACTTAGTTTAGTATATAGCCCATATTCAGAAAACAACATCTATGCAGTGATTTATAACGAGGACGAGGAGTTAGACAAGGCTATATCTTGTTTCCAATGCCGTTGAATGCATATAGGGAGTGAGTTTATTGTTCTGCAGGTGGAGAATGGAACGAAGAAATTTGTATAGAAAGCAAGGGAAGGGTCACAAACTTGTGAATGAATGAGTCAATCGTAAGCGAGCTCAGTATCACAGAAAGACTAAGTAAAACCCCAGTAGGTCATCTTTAGTTATGTGAAACTGATCTGACTAAATGTCACGTATGTACTTTTTAAATTAGGTTATAGTTTAGACGTTTGACAGATATATATGTGTAGTTGTCTAACGTCAAAAATTATAACCTAATTTGAAAAATATATATAACATTTTGTCAGGTCACTTAAATAAACGTGACCTACTGGGGATACTTTCTCTAAGGATCACGAGAAATAACACCTGTGCATAGATAAAATTGCTAAAATGACCGGTAGAAAGTACAAGTATTTTACTAACTGGAGGCAAACACTGAATAAGATTAAACTGATAAGTTCTTACATATATTGCAAACCAATCAGATTTGATTATTTTTAATCACGTGAGTCAGTTTGACAAATCAGACCACACTTGAAGTGAAAACGACCCTAGGATGATTTTCAATCACTATGGAAACTACCTAATTAAATTTCAGTAGTATCCTATCACAAGTTGGTGGCACTGTAAATCTAAGTCAAATTCGACGTTAGCAGGTTAGGTTTTCCGTCAGTCTGTGTCAAAACTGACGCAAAAGCTAACCTGATAACCTCAAATTTGACATAGACTTACAGTGCCACCAACATAATATTATTATAATGAAGTGTCAAATTAATTTGTCAGAAAATGGCTAATTTATTTAAGAACTTATCTTTTCGAATTCACCGCGGCCAGTGATAAATCCTTATAATTTTGACAAATAATATCCCTCAAGTGCGTTGCCTTTAAGAAATAACCCTCGGCTTCGCCTCGGGTTATTTCTAGGCAAGCACTTTCGGGTTGTTATTTGTCAAAATTATTGCGGGTGATTATCACTGCCCTTGGTAAATTATAGCTGAAAATTGAGCTGTCACGATGCCTGAAACACGAAAACGGCTATGAAGTATTAGCAATTGTACACCACTTTTAAGAGAATTTACAGTAGTTACTTACCCAGGTGGGTCTTGAGATGCCACTCTTGATGCACTTGCAAGTAATTTTCGCCGAGCTTTTGAAAATCTTCTAAATCACGCTGTAGTTCCATTCTCTCAGCTGCTTCGGTTTGTCCTAAACCGCTGTTTGAAACGATTGGTTTAAGTTACATCAACACATGTCATGCATTAGGTAATACTAACCCAGCACTGTCTTCAAAGAAAGCGCCACAGTTGGGTGGAGGATGGCTACAAGTGTTCTAAAATGTAGTTCTTATGATATATTATTATATAACTAGTATTCCATGCATACCTGTGGTATACCAGTCGAGTGAAAAGCAGGGTCAAAACTGCGAGAATGATTGATATTTATTCCTGCTCTATTTCTACATTCCGCTGCTACGTCGCAAGACTCCGCTCCTCCTCCACAACATTTACGTTTTGCCACTACAATCGGTTGCTTATGAAGACGAGCAGGTATTTCAATGACAGTTGTTTCTTCTGGATTGATCATACCTTTGGGTATTACAACCTTTTGTGGTTGCACACATTTCTGTTTGCCATCCTTGCAGCTCATTATTATTTTATCTCAATTACCACAAAATTTTGATTAGTATATTTTAAACATTTAATGAAAATGATGTAAAATTTGACAAGATGATGTTAGTTAACTTGATTTCTGGCTGTGCTATTTTCTTTGTTCAGCTTTTATTGGATTCCAAAACGAATTGTGCATAGCACCTCGTGGAAATAATTGTAAATTTGCATCATTGTATCTGCTGTTATTCATACGTTGTGGATCACACATATTATAGTTAGGTGTAAACTGTGCTGACCCAATTATATTCGAATTATTTAAGCACTCGGATGGTAGCTGCCCCAAACTTCCATCTATTGGATTTGAATTATTGTTCATATAGTTGCATTGCATTGAACCTAAATTGGAAAAATCTGTAGGAGAGCTGTGCTGATACTGCTGATATGACAAACTGTTGTTTGGCGCTGAACGAGTTGACCCAAAGCCGTTTCCATCTTCAGGTATTAATAAACCCATGCTTGACAGATTCCCAGTGCCAATATCTAAATGTTGAGGTTTCAAAACTACTACGTTAGGGTCGGTTGGAATATGTTGCGATCTGTTTGTTACATTAGAACTACAATAACTGCAAGGTGAAGACTCAAGTGCATTATGTAATTGCTCCGAGTGTAGAAATGCGTCACTACTGATTGGAGTTGTTATAGTGGTAGTTCTGGTGATTGTTTTATATCTAGGTTGTGCTCCACCAGCAGCTGCACAAATACTATTCACATAGCTATTAGGAGTTAATATTCCCGAATTACTGTGATTGCTACTGTATTTTGGCGTTTTCTTAATAATAGTAGTAGTTTTAGTGGTTTTTCTGTAAGTTCTAGGCGTTGATCTGCAAATAGATCCATGTGGGAAGTTAAATCCATTTTGTCTGGAACCACCATCCAGTTGTTGGGACTGAATTAACCCCATTTTGTCTGTACTAGCTCCACAGGTGCCACAAGTTTGAGAAGAATTTGTCAATTCCACATTGCTTCTATTAAAATCCGTTCTAAAAGTGTTATTTGTTTGTCCAGATTGCATAAATTTAAAACTGCCTGATCCAGTTCCTTGACTAGCTGTACAAGGACTGCAACGACAATAGTGTACAAATTGAGCGGATTTTTGAGTTTCTTTATCAGCATTTGATTTGTTACCCACAATCACAGAATCGGTTAAGAAACTGCTGCCTTGTTCAGAGGATTGCATTAATCTCAAGCTTCTTTTATCTCGAGCTGATCCAGCAGCATTTTCATCTGCTTTAATTTGATCAGAGTGCATTAATCTTAAACTACTTTTATCGTCACCTGCTTCAGAGGCAACGCTTTTCTTACATCCCTGTTTTTCTTTTGAAACACTTTCATTTGATCTTAAATCTGCGTTAATTTGATCTGATTGTATTAATCCCAAACTGCTTCTAGCTCCACCTGATCCAAAAGTGTAGCTTCTTTTGTGACCCTGTTTTTCTTCCATAACACTTTCATTTGATCTTAAACCTGCAATGATTTGATCCAAATGTATTAATCCCAAACGGCTTCTACCTCCACTTGATTCAGAAGTGCTGCTTCTTTTGTGGCCCTGTTTTTCGTCCATAACACTTTCATTTGATCTTAAACTTGCACTTGTTTGATCCAAATGTATTAATCCCAAACTGCTTCTACCTCCACCTGATCCAGAAACGCTGCTTCTTTTGTGGCCTTGTTTTTCTTCCATAATACTTTCATTTGATCTTAAATTTGCACGGATTTGATCCGAATGTATTACTCCCAAACTGCTTTTACCTCCACTTGATTCCGAAGTGCTGCTACTTGTGGTGCCCTGTTTTCCTTCCATAACACTTTCATTTGATTTTAAACCTGCAATGATTTGATCGAAATTTATTAATCCCAAACTGCTTCTACCTCCACTTGGTTCAGAAGTGCTGTTTCTTTTGTGGCCCTGTTTTTCTTCCATAACACTTTCATTTGATCTTAAACTTGCACTGATTTCATCCGAATGTATTAATCCCAAACTGCGTCTACCTCCACCTAATGCAGAAATGCTGCTTCTTTTGTGGCCTTGTTTTTCTTCCATAACACTTTCATTTGATCTTAAACTTGCACTGATTTGATCCGAATGTATTAAAACCAAACTGCTTCTACCTCCACTTGATTCCGAAGTGCTGCTTCTTGTGGTGCCCTGTTTTCCTTCCATAACACTTTCATTTGATCTTAAACCTGCAATGATTTGATCGAAATTTATTAATCCCAAACTGCTTCTACCTTCACTTGATTCAGAAGTGCTGTTTCTTTTGAGGCCATTCCTTTCTTGGACAACACTTGCATTTGATCTTAAGTCTGCACTGATTTGATCTAATTCCATACTGATTTTATCTTTACCAGATACAGAATCACTGCTTTTCTGAAGTGAAGTATTCTTATCTGATACTAAGCTAACATCGATTTGATCTGAACGTATTGTTTTAAAATTGCTTATATATTTATCTGATTCAGAACTGCCTCTTTTCCTGAAACCTAATTTTCCTTCTTGGTGTTTCTCTGATGGCATCTCATCTGCCATCAAGTTTGCATCTGAATTCAGTAATCGTAAACCCATTTTACCACCTGTTGATTCAAGGTTAGTTGTTCCATGAACATAGGTTACTGCTTCAAGCTTGGCCTTATTAATATCTAAAAAGAACACATTAAACATTAATGAATTGCCGTAACAAAGCTGACCCTTTTGTTTTAATGCAACTTCAATGTAAATTATGACAAAACATGAGACAATCTTATGCAAAAGCATTAAATAACCAATAAAATTTACGCTTAGTAAGGTTTTCACTATATAAATGCAAAAAGAAAAAGTTGGCTGTCTTCTACCTATATTTCCATGTTGTTAATGTTCTAAAAATTATGATATCAGATGAGAAAGACTGAAAGTTTGCAAGAATGAAAACATGGACGTCGATAGTAACGTAAGAATTTATAAAACATGTGTGAAGCCAATAAGGATATATTGGTTGGAGGCTAGAGCTGACATGAACAAACCGAAATTAAAGTCTTAAGAAATAGAACAGATGAAACATTGACACTTTAATTTAGAAATACACATATCGTAAGAAAGCAATCTGCATAGAAGATAGTCTGTAGTAAGGTAGTTGAGAAAAAGGAGACAGAAGTGGAACCAGAATATAAAAAAAATTAACAATAAGATTGCTTTACGAGAAATTTCTGTAAATAAAGACATCTTCAAATATGCTTTGAGAAGACAAAACATTGTGATCCAGGAATTGTCTTAGCGGTGTAGCAACGTTTTGCCAATGGTTACTAAGTGGGATGGAGTGGGTTATCCAGAATCGCCATTGGTTCGAGACAGTCCAACCAAAAGACCTATAGATGTTGATGTAAATTCCTAAACCACATAGCATTTCCATAAAGCAAAGGAGTAAAAGTCCCAAATTGCTGTAACCCAATGTTTATCTACAATATGTATAATCGGCTTGCACAAGAGAAAATATGCGTAAGAGCAAAATGCTGCACTTCCATAAACATCAATGCAATTTATTGTAAGAGGTATAATCTTATAATTTTGTGGATTTTAATGTATTTGTAAAATGTGCTGTTAACTTGATTTTAACTAGTTGTGAATGTAATATTGTTTATGCATGTACACAGATCCATTGGCAAAATGGAATGCAAATAAACTAAACAGATAGTAAATTGGTGTACAGTTTTCCTTACAAAATTGCTACACGAGCACACCCAAACCATAAACGAGAACCGTGCGAAAACGGAGTACGGGTACTAAGATTCGCATGTGAAGTCCGTTTACTTTAGGAACAGAGTTCAGCGCAGAAGTGTTTTTGCTTCCAAATATCTGTACTATTTTTCAAATTGTGTACTGGCTGTTCACGAGAAATAAGCGAAGTCTCACTACTCGTACATATCATTATCGTGTAAACGGGTTGTTGTTCAATGTTCTCTACGTTAAGTAACTGAACGCAACTAAAAATCGTCAAACCTGACGGCCACTACAAAAATACTAAATATAACTAGAACTAACTCATTATACGTAAGGCAATTTCTACAAGTGCAAAGCTGTAACCAGCTTATTTTTTAACGATCTGCTTGTAGGCCACTGACCACGAAGAAGACGCAGAGAAATCTAATCCTGAAGCTGGCGAAGGTGGCTCAAAAAGCTGCAGAATTTGGATCTGCAGGTTTTTCTTCAGTTGACGGTGAGTAATCGTAGAAGAAAAAAGTCTCAAGCACAGAGTGGTATTTAACCAGCATAGCTAAACGGCACGCCCAAAACTGCTTATGAATACTTTCTCTATGAGTTACTCGTAATGTCTCCAGAGCCCCAAGATGGAAATATATTAGGTGGGCGATAAGGAACCTCAAATATCCCAACATCGCCAAGTGATCAGCAAAGGCGAGGGTAGAATAACCTACCGGAGAGTGGAGGGCAGCCAGGGGTGAGTTGCGTCTGAAATATTCTTGGATCCTAGCATTACTAAATAAATTTCAGCAGTTGCATATTCAACAAATCAATGCTGATGGGGAGTTCTCAAGATCTAAAAATTCACAAACGTGCATTTCCGAAGACATTAATCACAACCCACCAACAGCAGTGTATCACCGATCTACCCAAGATGGCTACAGAAAATCGCTTTCTCTCTCTCCTATATTTGCAATCTTTAAAAAATTGCGGAAGTTTCTCTTAGCTACAATGATTCTTAGAAATCCACACTGAAATGGACCAATTGTATCGGCAACCAAATGCACATCAGTGACTAGATAATCTACGCCATACCAATTATTGGAAAATACCTGAAAATGAAGGACAATTTATGCATAAATAACAGATTTTTAATTTGAGCCTAATTTACACATAAGATGATCAGCAGGAGATGAACGATCAAAATCAAGATCATTTAAACGCTGGAAGTGTGAATTCCCTCAGAAAGAAAGATTCATATGAAGAAGTTAATTCTTTTAACATTACGTTGTAATATGAGCAACACCATGGTAATAGTAGCAAAAGTTGTCAATAATGTATTACACATATTTATAATAACAAACTGGTGAGAAGACAAGGTGTATTCAAATGGAAACAGGATTGAAAAAGCTGGAGCACATTGAAGATAATCTACTAATGATATCTAATTCTAGCAACAGTTTAGTATACATATTTTTGTATACCTGATATGCCCAATAAATTGAAGTACTCTATAATATAGTTTATTTAATTTTGTCCTAATGTATCCAATATTGCCGATTCCAATAATTGCTTGGTAAAATAATATTTATTTTTCAAGTATTCGTAAATGCGTATTGAAATCAATTTCTATGAATAGATTTTTGTTAGAACAAATTCAGTATAATAAAAGAAATATCATTGAGTATGTAAATCCAGTTAAACTAATTATAAATTACCTTTCTGAAAATTCAATTCCACTTGTGTTCCATTTTCTTTGGTAGGATATCGGTAACATGGCTGACGCAACAGCATCAATTTTTTGTGGGGATCTGATTGAACGGATTGTGATAATCCCAAATTACTAGCAGCAGAAGCATTTAAACGTGGGCTATATTGTTGACCAATACTTCTAGTATTTGGCTGAAACGTGTTCTTTTTATCTTGCGACTGAATTAATCTTAAACTACCAGCCTTAAAAGTATCTTCTTTCTGCTTTAAGCCCACATTTCTTTTAGATCCCATTGTACTGCTCATTTGTAGTGGTTGCGTTACTCCCATGCTACTCCTATCAACGAAATTTGATCTTAAACTATGTGTTTGTCTTGACTGCGTTATGCCTGCATCAGATTCAAGAGTTCTATTCATTTGCTCCGATTGCAATAATTTTAAATTTCTTTCAAACACTTCTTTGCATGGGTTGCACATTTCTTCTGATGTATCAACATTTGCTTTTTTCCCAGGTAAACTGCTTTTATCTGTGTCTGATTCAGAACTACTACTAATTTTCCTGAATCCCGGCTTGTGTTCTAATACTACACCGTTATCTGATATCAAACCTACATCAATTTGAGCTGCAGGTATTAATCCTAAACTTCCTTTACTTTTAGCCGTTTTAGCACTGATACTTTTCCTAGATCCTGGACGTTCTAATACTACACTATTATCTGATATCAAGGCTGCATCAATTTGATCTTCAGGTATTGATCTTAACCTGCTTTTACCATCACCCGATTCAGTACTGCTACTTCTCCTGGATCCTGACTTTTTTTTTAAAACACTCTTCTTTGATATTAAGCCTGCATTAATTTGATCGGAATATGTAAATTCGGAGATGCTGCTATCATCTCCTAATACAGAACTACTGCTCTTCTTGAAGCATTTATTTTTTTCTAATGCATTTTCATCTGTCATCAAGCCTTTGTTAATTTTATCAGAATGAATTAATCTTAAACTGCCTTTTTTCCCATACAATTCAGAGCTTTTCCTCTTCTGATCTGATTGGGTACCTTCCGATTTGTTGTCACCAGCATCTGAAGAAAAAGCAGTGTTTATTAAATTTAACTGCATAAGTGTGACTGCTTTATGATCACCAGATTCATTAACCTGCTCTTTTTCGATATACATCCTAAATGATTCTTATTAAGAATATTTGTAGCTAAATAGTCTTATTTAACTTAGTACACTTATCAACGCAAGGTTCATTACTGGCATCTGTTTGATTTAATGATCCTTTTAATAAAATACTACCCTTGCAGCAAGGATTTTTACATATTTTAATATTACTTTTGCTCGTATTATTATCTAGTTCGTCTTTTTTGCGTAATTTAGTACACTTTACAACACATGGTTCTTGAATATCTGTATCGCTTAATAACTTGCTAGCTTTACATGCAGAGTTTGTACATAATTTAATATTGCTTACTTCAAATTCAGATTCTTTACTAAGTTGATTTGCATGTACTGAACTGCATTTTTCAACAACTTCTTCATGAGCAGGATATTGCTTTGATTTCATACCTGTTTTATTATCATCGGGGATGTTTGGCTTCCTTATTTCAATTGAATATGGAATGCTTCCAACTGAAGTATGATCTTCTTGTACTTTTTCCAAACGACTTTTGGCTCCATCTGTTGCAAGAACGTCCTTGGGTTCATGTATTTCTTTAAGATCTTCTCTCATTTCAAAGGACTTCATTAAGCCTAAACTGCTTTTATCGGTAGTAGAGACATTCGAATCACTGTTATCCATCGTTTCGTCAGACTTCATCAATCCGGAACTACTTGAATCAGCAGTAGATGACACAACTTCCACGTTGCTTAGCATTTCAGCGGATTTCAACAATCCCAAACTGCTTGCATCAGCAGTAGATGAAAGAACTGCTACATCGCTTTTCATTTCAGCAGATTTCATCAATCCCAAACTACTTGAATCAGCAGTAGATGAAAGAATTTCTACGTCGCCTGTCATTCCTGCGGATTTTATCAATCCTAAACTACTTTCATCAGCAGTAGATGAAAGAACTGCGACGTCGTTTTTCATTTCTGCGGACTTCATCAATCCCAAACTACTTGAATCAGCAGTAGATGAAAGAATTTCTACGTCGTTTTTCATTTCAGCAGATTTCATCAATCCTAAACTACTTTCATCGGCAATAGATGAAAGAACTGCGACGTCTTTTTTCATTTCTGCGGATTTCATCAAACCCAAACTACTTTCATCAGCAGTAGATGAAAGAACTGCGACGTCGTTTTTCATTTCTGCGGATTTCATCAATCCCAAACTACTTGTATCAGCATTAGTTGACATAAATTCACGGCTACTCTTCATTTGCTTTAAATCGGTTAGTAACTTACTACATTTCTCGAAACATAAAACAAGCCCATCCCTCGCTTCCTGTGTCTGCATCAATCCTAAACTAAATTCATCGGCAATAAATGAAAGAACTGCGTCGTCGTTTTTCATTTCTGCGGATTTCATCAAACCCAAACTACTTTCATCAGCAGTAGATGAAAGAACTGCTATGTCGTTTTTCATTTCAGCAGATTTCATCAATCTCAAACTACTTTCATCAGCAGAAGATGAAAGAGCTGCGACGTTGCTTTTCATTTCAGCAGATTTCATCAATCCTAAACTACTTGTATCAGCATTAGATGGCATAAATTCAAGGTTACTCTTCATTTGCTTTAAATCAGATAGTAACTTACTACATTTCTCGAAACATAAAACAAGCCCATCCCTCATTTCCTGTGCCTGCATCAATCCTAAACTGTCTGGTTCAGTGACAGTGGATTTATGAGAAGGTATTGATTTTGAAATACAATTGTTGCACAGTCCCATGTTGCTTGAGTCACGTTTTAAACAACATGCTTTGCAGGCAGAGTCAGTGTCTGGTGGAATGTGATGTTTTTTACATGAACAGGAAGCATTATCTTGAATTTGACCAGACTGTTTTGATTTTGAAGTGCATGTGTGACAGGGGTTAAAAGAAACGTTCATTTGACCTGTCTTCATTAACCCTAAACTACTTGGTACATTACTTGATGCAGTATGATTAGGTTGGAGTTTAGGAGTGCTATGTACTTTAATGTGTTGTTCGAAACCACTATCCATTTTACGTGATTGCATTAATCCTAAACTGCTTCCATCTGTACTACGGTCACTTTTATTTAATCGCATAAAATTTGATTTACATTTATCAGAACATGATGAAAAGTCATTCATTTGTCTTGATCGCATCAACCCTAAGCTACTGGGCTGGGAATTAGTTTGATTTAATTGCATTTTTAAATCATATTTTTCAACGCATTGCAGGAAATCATTGTCAACGTCTTGTGACTGGGTTACTTCTAAATTTGTTTGTCTAGCACTTCGACAGTTTGATGCAAAGCCACTGTTCATCTGATTTGATTGCATTCGACCTAAGGTACTATGTCCAGTTCCCGTGCCATTCAAGTGGGATTGTGTTAAATTTACGCCACACGTATCAACACATTTTCCCACACGACAATCTTTTAAATGCGAAGGCATGAATCCGGAATGACTTTGTCTGCTATGAAATATAGCTTGATTTGATACAAAATCACTTGCCATTTGATCGGATTTCATTAACCCTAAACTACTTTTGTCTGTAACCCTAGATCTTGTTTGATTATTTGGTGACACAGGAGTGCTGCATTTATTAACACATGGACCAAAGCCACTATCCATTTGATGTGATTGCATTAATCCTAAACTGCCTTGATCGCTGCAACTTATATCTTGATTCGACGAAAAACCACTCCGCATTTGACCCGATTTCATTAATCCTAAACTGCCTGTATCACTGAAAGTGCCAGTCTGATTTGATTTAAAACCACTTTGCTGTTCTGCAGATTCTATTAGTCCTAAACTGCGCTCTTCCGCAGTATCATACCTTGTTTGATTATATTGTAATACAGGAGTGCTACATTTATCAATACATGGACCAAATCCAACATTCATTTGGTGTGATTTTATCAATCCTAAACTACTTTGATCACTGCACGTTCCAGTTTGATTAGATGCAAACCCACTACTCATTTGATCCGATTTCATTAATCCTAAACTGCTTTGGTCGCTGTAAGTTCCAGTCTGATTGTTTATAAAGCCACTGTGCATTTCATCCGATTTCATTAACCCTAAACTGCTTTGATCACTGCACGCTTCAGTTTGAATTGATTCAAATCCACTACGCATTTGACCCGACTTCATTAATCCTAAACTGCTTTGGTCGTTAGAAGTTTCAGTTTGATTCGATGTAAAACCACTATGCATTTGGTTTGATTTCATTAGTCCTAAACTGCTTTCATCTGCAGTTCTAGATCCTGATTGATTAGGTTGCGGTTCAGAGGTGCTGCATTTATCAATACCCTGACCAAAACCAATATTCATTTGATCCGACGTCATTAGTCCTAAACTGCTCTGGTCGTTAGAAGTTTCTGTTTGATTCGATGCAAAACCACTATCCATTTGGTTTGATTTCATTAGTCCTAAACTGCTTTCATCTGCAGTTCTAGAACTATTAGATTGCAGTTCAGGGGTGCTGCATTTATCAATATATGGAACAAAACTACTACTCGTTTGACCCGACTTCATTAGTCCTAAACTGCTTTGGTCGTTAGAAGTTCCAGTTTGATTCGATGTAAAACCACTACGCATTTGGTTTGATTTCATTAGTCCTAAACTGCTTTCATCTGCAGTTCTAGATCCTGATTGATTAGGTTGCGGTTCAGAGGTGCTGCATTTATCAATACCCTGATCAAAACCACTATTCATTTGATCCGACGTCATTAGTCCTAAACTGCTCTGGTCGTTAGAAGTTTCTGTTTGATTCGATGCAAAACCACTATGCATTTGATTTGATTTTATTAGTCCTAAACTGCTTTCATCTTCAATTCTAGCTTGTAATCGATTAGATTGCGGTTCAGGGGTGCTGCAATTCTCAATACATGGACCAAACCCACTATTCATTTGACCCGACTTCATTAGTCCTAAACTACTCTGGTCGTTAGAAGTTCCAGTTTGATTCGATGTAAAACCACCATGCATTTGGTTTGATTTCATTAGTCCTAAACTGCTCTGGTCGCTACAAGTTCCAGTTTGATTCGATGTAAAACCGCTATGCATTTGGTTTGATTTCATTAGTCCTAAACTGCTCTGGTCGCTACAAGTTCCAGTTTGATTCGATGTAAAACCACTATGCATTTGGTTTGATTTCATTAGTCCTAAACTGCTTTCATCTGCAGTTCTAGTTCTTTGCTGATTATATTGCGACTCAGGGGTGCTGCAATTATCAATACATGGACCAAAGCCACTATTCATTTGACCCGACTTCATCAGTCCTAAACTGCTGTGGTCGTTACAAGTTCCACTTTGATTCGATGTAAAACCACTATGCATTTGGTTTGATTTCATTAGTCCTAAACTGCTCTGGTCATTACAAGTTCCAGTTTGATTCGTTGTAAAACCACTATGCATTTGGTTTGATTTCATTAGTCCTAAACTGCTCTGGTCGCTACAAGTTCCAATTTGACTCGATGTAAAACCACTATGCATTTGGTTTGATTTCATTAGTCCTAAACTGCTCTGGTCGCTACAAGTTCCAGTTTGATTCGATGTAAAACCGCTATGCATTTGGTTTGATTTCATTAGTCCTAAACTGCTCTGGTCGCTACAAGTTCCAGTTTGATTCGATGTAAAACCACTATGCATTTGGTTTGATTTCATTAGTCCTAAACTGCTTTCATCTGCAGTTCTAGTTTTTTGCTGATTATATTGCGACTCAGGGGTGCTGCAATTATCAATACATGGACCAAAGCCACTATTCATTTGACCCGACTTCATCAGTCCTAAACTGCTGTGGTCGTTAGAAGTTCCAGTTTGATTCGATGTAAAACCACTATGCATTTGGTTTGATTTCATTAGTCCTAAACTGCTCTGGTCGCTACAAGTTCCAGTTTGATTCGATGTAAAACCGCTATGCATTTGGTTTGATTTCATTAGTCCTAAACTGCTCTGGTCGCTACAAGTTCCAGTTTGATTCGATGTAAAACCACTATGCATTTGGTTTGATTTCATTAGTCCTAAACTGCTTTCATCTGCAGTTCTAGTTCTTTGCTGGTTATATTGCGACTCAGGGGTGCTGCAATTATCAATACATGGACCAAAGCCACTATTCATTTGACCCGACTTCATCAGTCCTAAACTGCTGTGGTCGTTACAAGTTCCAGTTTGATTCGATGTAAAACCACTATGCATTTGGTTTGATTTCATTAGTCCTAAACTGCTCTGGTTGCTACAAGTTCCAATTTGACTCGATGTAAAACCACTATGCATTTGGTTTGATTTCATTAGTCCTAAACTGCTTTCATCTGCAGTTCTAGTTCTTTGCTGGTTATATTGCGACTCAGGGGTGCTGCAATTATCAATACATGGACCAAAGCCACTATTCATTTGACCCGACTTCATCAGTCCTAAACTGCTGTGGTCGTTACAAGTTCCAGTTTGATTCGTTGTAAAACCACTATGCATTTGGTTTGATTTCATTAGTCCTAAACTGCTCTGGTTGCTACAAGTTCCAATTTGACTCGATGTAAAACCACTATGCATTTGGTTTGATTTCATTAGTCCTAAACTGCTTTCATCAGCAGTTCTAGTTCTTGACTGATAATATTGCATTTCAGGGGGGCTGTTTTTATCAATACATGGACCAAAGCCACTATTCATTTGACCCGACCTCATCAGTCCTAAACTGCTGTGGTCGCTAGAAGTTCCAGTTTGATTCGATGTAAAACCACTATGCATTTGGTTTGATTTCATCAGTCCTAAACTTCTCTGATCGCTGCAAGTTCCAGTTTGATTCGATGTAAAACCACTATGCATTTGGTTTGATTTCATTAGTCCTAAACTGCTTTCATCTACAGTTCTAGATCTTGATTGATTAGATTGCGCTTCAGGGGTGCTACATTTATCAATACATGGACCAAAACCACTATTCATTTGACCCGACCTCATCAGTCCTAAACTGCTGTGGTCGCTACAAGTTCCAGTTTGATTCGATGTAAAACCACTATGCATTTGATTTGATTCCATTAGTCCTAAACTACTCTGGTCGCTACAATTTCCAGTTAGATTAGATGTAAAACCACTATGCATTTGATTTGATTTCATTAGTCCTAAACTACAATGGTCGCTACAAGTTCCAGTTTGATTCGGTGTAAAACCACTATGCATTTGATTTGATGTCATTAGTCCTAAACTGCTTTTATCAGCAGTTCTGGTTCTTGACTGACTATATTGCGCCGCAGGTGTGCTGCATTTATCAATACATGGACCAAAACCACTGTCCATTTGGTATGATTTCATTAATCCTAAACTGCTCTGGTCGCTGCATGTTCCAGTCTGTTTCGATGTAAAACCACTATGCATTAGGTTCGATTTCATTAGTCCTAAACTCTCGTCTGTATTTCTAGATTTTGATTGATGATATTGCGATTTAGGGGTGCTGCATATATCAATTCTTGGACCAAAACCACTATCCATTTGCCCTGATTTCATTAATCCTAAACTGCTTTGATCGGCAAAATATCCACTTTGGGGCGTTCTAGAAAAGCTACTATTCGTGTTTCCTGATTGCATCAACCCTAAACTGCTATTTTGCATTTCAGAACTAGAATAACTCTTTTGATTAAATCTATCGTCACATGAATCCAAACCACTTTTCATTTGATCAGAACCCATTAAACCTAAACTACTATCATCTGATATTTTAACTCTTTGCTTTGCTTTAACAGATGTCTGGGGTAAATAACCAGATGCATCTCTGCCACTACAAGGTGTTGTTGGTCTTAAACCGCTTATATTTCCACCACGTGCAAAGGAACTTTCCATTTGATCTGAATGCACCGGACCTAAACTACGATTGTCAACGTTGCATCCTAGTGGAGACCCTGGACATGAAAATGATGATGCCAATTTATGCGTGACAACAACTACAGGTTCATCTTTAAATTCTTCTGGGATTTCTATAACTGCTACTTGGTTTCGGTCAATTGTACCTTTCGGAATAATAATTTTTTGTTTAGGCATATCTCGAAAATATTTATCCATCTTTAGTTTAATATGTTATTATAAGTGTGGTTTTTCTTTTTTATTGAAGGGTTTTGGTTTTTTAAGTATGTATAACTTCACTGGTAATTTTTTTGACATTTTACTTAATATGCTTACTTTGACATTGACTTATCTAAGCCTTTTTGATGTCAAGAAGTAGTAAACTGCAATCATCATCATCATACCTCTTAAATAATGTGTTAAACAGACAAAAGTACCAAGACTACATTCAACGGTTTACTATTTACGGGTTTTTGTACACAAACTTCTCATTAATTTTAATAATGATATTATCACAGAAACAGTTAGCTATTATGCTTATTGGTTGTGTTTTTTTAGAACTGCGAACACAAGTACATTTTATTTAGTAATAATGAGGATTTACCAATTATTATATTTAGAATTTTTAAAACAGCCGTAGTGAAGCTTCTTCTTTCGTGACCACCTTGGTGAAAGTCTTGTCCACTCTATTTCACGTCAAGTGGGGGCTGTGCCTCGGGAGTAACCGACTGAAAATTAACAAAAGAGAAAGTTCTTATCACTTGAAAGAAGCGGACGTAAAGTCTATTTTTTTTAAATCAGCTGTAAAAGTGTTGTCAAGTTGGTATGAGGAATTGAAAGTAGCAAATAGTGCATTCCACAATGTAGGTTGTCAGTGTCGAGCCGTTCAAGGTCATGCACGTTCGACATTTCAAATTAAGTTAGACAGAAAAAACCTCAATTTTGACAGGGGGGAAACTGTTTTTTTATGAAGTTTTGACATTAACAGCTGATTTAATAGTTATTTACTATACAAGTGGGATAACAGCACCAGTAATATACGTGTGTGTAAGTTACAAACGAGTGCGTAGCACGAGTTATGTAAGCACACAAGTATATTAATGATGCATTATCACACATGTATTGTACAAAATTTTATCTACGACTGCCTAAAATTGAGAAAAGTGCATTAAGAGAAATGTCAGATCTGTCATTTTCAAAAATATTTTAGTAGGCAAATGTCATTATGTCATTCATTTGACACTATTTCAGTTACTTAATGAAGTCATTACACAACTCAGTTGCGTAATGAAACCATTACATAACTGAGTGGTGTAATGAGCTTCATTACCTAACTGAAATAGTGTCAAATGAGTGACGTAATGAGTTACTTATCCCACTGGAGTAGATAAAAAAAATTACTTTACAGTCGGGTGCGCTACCTTGATTACGTCAAAGACAGTATATGGGTGTGTATCGCAGTTTATATTAATTCGACGACCTTCGGTTCACTAGGTGAATGTTTATTACACCGCAAAAAGTGATTGCGGCAATTAACAGTTTGTTACAACTGAACGCGAGATTAGAACAATAGTAGGGTAATTACAAGCACCACTCGCCAAGAGGGTGACGTAATTTGATGTAACGAAGGCGTGCCGAGTTAACTCGTCGGGAGGATCGTAGGTTTTCTCGATAACCGTTACACCAGGCAAGGGTTTGATAACTTAATAGGGGCTTTATAGAGTAACTGTATAATATAAGAGTAGAGCAAACGATGACATTTAGGGATCCATGGTGTGAAGTTAGTCATAATGTTCATAGTCGACTAATCAATTTAGTATTGTGGATGCGTGTTTGAGCTTGAGTGTTTATTTGGCTATAGTTCTATTTAGATGAAATAATCGACATTTTGTATAGTTGAAATAATAATGTAGGTACAGATTTATTACTAAATTCTTGTTTTTGAAGATCTGTTAAGTATTATATTGGAATTTCCGCCTAACAACATGTGTATTTGGCACTGGGATGGCAAACGGAACCGAAATAGATAATAAAAGAATGGACGAACTTCCAATGCTGCAAGTTCAGTCTCAGACAGGTTAATAAAGCTCATATTTGCAAAAACTTCAAAGTATTTTATTGCTAAATGAAAAAATCTATAAATGTACATACATGCTTTCATAAATTAGGTTTAATATTATTAGTTATTTAGTTTTGAGGCCTGGGGACCTATTATAGCTACGCTTATATTCTGTGATATAAGAGCATGTAGTCTTAATAGTTCTCAAACCCTCAAAACCAAATAATTAAATAGAACCAAAAAATTACATACGTAGTTAATAATATTAGTATTAATAAATACATTGAAACTAACAATAATATTAATGATGATGATACACTCAAAAATATACAGGGTGTCCAAAAAATGGCGGATTAACTCTACGGTGCGTTACTGAGGGATGCCTAATGAACCCTGGAAAAATATGAAAAAAAATCCCTGGGCCGTATTTTTCGAAGTATTTCGAAATTAATAAAAATAAATGTGGCAACATTGCTACTGCAACAATTTCTCAATTAATACGAATAATAAGAGTGCTCTGATGTCTAAATCAAAATTGCAACATTTTCTCAAGGCAGTCTAGATACAATAAGGCACAGTAAAGTACCGTTAATCACGTGTATTTAAATTAAACAAATAATAGTAATTTACGTTATAAGTCCGGTAAACGCAAGTTTACAGTAGCGAGTCCAAACGTTTCGGGACGAGGCGACGTAGGAGCCGAGTCTGGAATGTTGAGACGAGCTACTGTAAAAGTTTACCGGACGTATGTCGTAATGCGTTTTATTTCATACTGCAATAATTTTTTTAATTGAAAATAATAAATAGTTTGATTATTGATTTATTTCATTTGAGTCCGGTAAAATGTTTTACCGGACCTGTTTATTTCATTTGAGTCCGGTAAAATGTTTTACCGGACCTGGTACCGTAAAGCCTCATTTTCCGGACTAAAATCATTAACTTAAACATGGGTTTTACGATACAGTATGAAATAAATTTCTATTTACAAACCCGTATTTTTATTAAACCGAAATAATTAATCAATGAAAATTAAAAATAAACAAGTTAAAGGAGGTGTTCAAAATTTTGTCCTTGGACATCCAGACGTATTTGAGCTCGCCTGACAATGTTAGCCTGAACTCTCTGTAACATCTTGATGTTGACTGTTTGGGCAGCAGCTTGTATACGATTTACAAGATCTGCTCGGTCTTGAACTGGAGTGCTGTAAACTGCAGACTTCACATGTCCCCAGAAGAAGAAGTCGAGCGGATTTAAGTCCGGCGACCTTGAGGGCCATTGAACAGGTCCAGCTCGGCCTACCCACCTGTTAGGATACTCCTCGTCCAACCAGGCGCGAACGGGTGCTGCATGGTGTGGTGGAGCACCGTCTAATTGAAACCACATGTTATTCAATATTGCCAAAGGAATAACATCATCAATGATGTCTTGAAGGTCGTTCTGTAGAAATTGTAAAAAACCTGCTCCGGCAAGACGGTCCTGTATAATAACTGGTCCAATTAAACGGTGTCCTATTATACCAGCCCACACATTAACACTAAATCTGTGTTGGTGGTGATTTTCGTGCGCAAGATGTGGATTTTCCAAGCTGTAATAATGGCTGTTGTGCTGATTGAAAAGTCAATTTCTACTAAAATTAGCTTCGTCCGTCCACATAACTCGGGAAGTAAAGTGATTATCAATCTCAATTTGTTGAAGTAGCCAGTTGCAAAAATTCACTCGCCTTTCTTGAGCAATGCTTCTGGTGCTTCTTGCTGGATTCTCTACCAACATGTCGATTACCGCTTCCTCCATTTCAGGTGTTCTTACATTTCTTGGCCGACCTCTGTCTGCAAGTTGAGCACCCACTGGCAACAAGTTGCCGGTTTCCCTTAAACGTTGGTCCAAACGCCTAAAAACATTTACTTGCGGGTGTCTTCTTCCTGGATATTGTTCAACATAAAGCCTTCGTGCAGCTGCGGCGTTATTGTGGGCTGCCCCCAGCAACAAATACATATCTGCATATTCATTGTTTGTGTACATTTTATAAATAAGTTTCGCAGAAGTGACAGTTAACAAATTATTAAAAACAAGCAATCCAGTGAGACAAATGTCTCATTTAAAAAAACAAAAAAGACCGTTTTTCAAATAGAACGCGTATTAAATAAAAACTGTACCCAGACCTGGAAGGTGTCAAAGTGGTTGCCTAACCGATCGACGTTTTAAGGCGCAGAGGGTCGCAGCTCCGTTTGGCTGCTGAAACATTTTTATTTAATACGCGTTCTATTTGAAAAACGGTCTTTTTTGTGATTTCTCGAAAAGCGGAAGTGTCACGTGACTCAAATTCGGTTCCTGAGCTGACATGACCATTCCAAACATATAACTTTCATAACTTTTTTCTCTATCTCTTACGGTTTGGCTGCTGAAACAGCGTCCCGGACGGACGGACGGACGGACAGACAAGTCTATTAGATAAAGGATAAATTGACAAATAACATGTGAGCAAACGAAAATGAAATCAAGCTTGACTTTGAAATATTTGTTGTATGAATAATATGTTGGTGGCACTGTAAGTCTATGTCAAATTCGAGGTTAGTAGGTTAGGTCTGTGTCAAAACTGACGGAAAACCTAACTTGCTAACCTCGAATTTGACACAGACTTACAGTGCCACCAACATATTATTCATACAACAAATATTTCAATGCCAAGCTTGCTTTTGTTTTCATTTGCTCACATGTTATTTGGAAGAAATAAGTGATAAATCATAGGTCAAAGCTATCCCTTTAATTGAATATTATTATTGTACAAAGCCTGTTTGCCATATTTAGTTTTTGACAAACTCCACAGGAAATCCATTTTTTAAAATACTTAAATATTGAAAACAATTTAGTTAAATCCCAAGAATATTAAAAAACAGATATTTTAATAAGTCCCAGATATATTTGACACTATAATTATACACTAGTTATTTAAATAAATGGATTTTTTGCACTACTAGTCTCAGAACGCATCGTTATTGGCCTATTTTTAGGTCGTGAAGTTGATTTTCTCCACCAAGGGAGAGAAAGTAAAATAAACAATTTTCACCGTGGTAACTAATAAATTGCTAAGTTACCAAATATGACTATTTTAATTTTGACGTTTTAAAGAGCTGTATTGTCAGGTTGACACTTAAAATATTTTCGAAATTTGTTGGGAATTTAGGCATTAAGCCGTTTGGTAGTGCAAAAAATAGTATATACACCACGGTAGCGAATCGTCTTATAACCTTCGCGCTTTAGATACTTCGCGCTGCGCGCTCAGTATCTAATATGCGCTCAGGTTATAATACTGCGCTTCGCTACCTTGATGTATAATATACTATTATTACCCACCTTTGACCAGAAATATTTCGAAAAATACGGCCCAGGGAATTTTTTTTCATATTTTTCCAGGGTTCATTAGGCATCCCTAAGTAACGTACCGTAGAGTTAATCCGCCATTTTTTGGACACCCTGTATAAATGATAATGTGGTTGAGGGAACTCGGTATGCAGGCTGTCCTGCAACTCGACCGACCAACTTCTGAGGGTTATAGAGGACGTTCAAACAAAAAATTTCCAATTCCTCCCCTCCGAGTTTTACAAATGGTAATTGAGAAACACATTATAGTTAATAATTCCAGTCAAATAAACCAAAAAGTAATTGTAACTGGTCGAAAATTTTAAGTACTTAGGCATACACTAGATATCTCACTAATTCTATACATTCACTTTAAAAACAGTACTGGCAAAATGGCCAGTAAAATTGGATATTTACCTATTTCGTGTTATTAATAACACACTGAATTCTCAAACGTTAAATATTATATTTAAGACAATAGTTCTCCCTCATTATCTTTATTGTTCAATCGTTCTCTTTATAGCTCCTGCTAGAATGGATACTAAAGTACAAGTCTTACAAAATAACGTATTTGTAGTTACACAAAAAAACCATACTTTTGTTAATTCACTCTCATCTAAAGTCAGCATAGAATCTTTTTCAAATTTGGTTTTATAATTAGAAAGTTTAGTCTCCAATAATGTAAAAACGTCTGTTAAAATACCGGACTGAAAAATTAAATGATGCAGGTTTAGGTGGTGAAATTTTTACATTATTTTCACTATTTGGAATTTTACAGTATTGTTGGGATAGCAGTTTTTTTAGAATTTTATACTTTTTCCAAGTTACCATTGATTTTCATCAAAACGTTGTTCGCATATTCTTGGTCTTTTACAACCACAATCTTCTCGTCCAATATTTCTTACCAATTTTTTTTCCTCTACATTTTTTGGGATACTAACTAACCAAAATTCATTTTCTAAATGATTTTAACACACACATACAGAACAGCCCGTCATAACAAAATGAAATATATTTTTTACGTTTAACTTACGAAAATCGAGTTTTGAGTAATTTTGACACATTTAATGTCACACATTGATTCAAAAATCTAAAGCCCGCCGCGTACGTCTGAGCCTCAATGGGATCTTACGTTCCAGAATGGGATCCAACCAATCATATGCTCTTACGGCATTTGCTTCACTCTCCTAATCGTATACAGTTACTGTAGGCTCTAGGGCTTTACAGAGCCAGTGTATATAGGAGAGTACCGCCACGTCCGCCATGTTTATTCCTCTGACATATGCGTCACTTTGAGGTTTTGTAACATAATTCCGTCAACGTGACGTTTGTTAGCAATCCAAAATTTTACTTAAAATTGGCAAGACTGTAAGTCTATGTCAAATTCGAAGTTAGCAGGTTAGGTTTTGCATCAGTTTTGACACAAACTGGCGAAAAACATAATCTGCTAACCTGGAATTTGACATAGACTTACAGTCAAGTAAAATTTTAGACATAACTCATTCAGTTATTGCTGATGGGAACAAAAATGGCGGCGATGGCGGCATTTTCACGACTCAAAGAATGGCGGTACTCTCCTATATACACATATATGTATATACACTAGCTCTAGGGCCTTAATGTCTTAGGCGCCAATGTCTTGAGTGGGTAAAGCAGGACACTTCTTACGTAAAACAGAACAGAAGCTATTTGCAGATATTTTGACAGGTGCTGCAGCGGCGTCCATTCAGCGCGACCCAGATGAAACTTACCTTTGATCGTTTGTTACCGCTAAAGCTAGAATATTTTACATACAAATACAAAGGGCGGTCGCATGCAACTGCTATCAATATCAAAATAAAACATTGATAAATTTAAATTTAATCTATTGAAGTTAAAGTGTCAAAATTTGTGCATTTGCAATATTCTCAACTGCAGTAATTATCGAAACCTAATCGCTCTGCTAAATATTATTATAGGCAATTCTAGTTAATTAGCTATCTATTGAGCTTATTAATTTGCGGGAAAAGAATGAAGGTAATGGTGGGTTCTTCTGGTTATGTCGTGATCGTCGATTTAAACTTGATAACTATTTCGCTGCTCATGCAGTCAGCTTCTTTGAACGTTTTCTAAAAACTGATGTTGGAGCCGCTCATCGTTATATATCGAGGAGTAGTTATGGTTGGCTGCTCATGTAGATCTTGTATGCTATTGGGACTTGTCGTTTTTCGCTTGGTTGCTCAAGTAAACCTTGTTTATGGCTTGACTGGTTCTACAGAACTACCTTCCATGTGTTAATAAGGCAGTAGCCGTCTTCGCGATTGCATTGTTTAGAACTTTAATCATTTCTATGGATTACCGAATAACAAGAGAGAAGTATTTTTTAGTCCTGGCTAGTATGTTCCGGGATCGTAATTTATTCTGTGGTCTTAGAACCAAGGTCCTAATAAGTGTTCTGCGATGGTTGATTTTTGTATGTTTCCAAGTCGTTTGTGGCTCTGGTGTTATTTTATTTGACATTGGATGCTTCTTCCCGTTTGTCCGATATAAGATTTGCCACAAGTACATTGAAGCTGGTAACCGTCTTCTGTCTGTAGACTGGTCAAGGAATCTTTGTTGGAGGGGATAATTATTCGATCTTTCTTATAGCGGACCCAATGTTTTTCTTATCTAAGACCTTTCTTATTCTGTCGGTTACTCCTGCGATGAAGGGAAGGCAGGCGTAATTCATAGGTTTAAGTTTAGATTCCTTCGGTTTTATTGTGTATCGGCACACTTTGCTGATGTCTTGTTGACTGTAGCCATTCCTGCGTAAAGCTTCTTCCACATGTTTTAGTTTTTGTGGTTTACTGTCCTCGTCACAAATAGCGTTGGCCCGGTGATCAATGATCTCCTTTGTTGGGGATGATAATGAGACGAAGCATATAGATAGCAGTCAGTGTGAGTCTTCTTTCGATACACTGTATGGCTTAATCGGTTGTTAGCGGTTCATTTCAGTAACACGTCCAGGAAAAGTAGACGTCCACTTTTTTCAGTTTCCACAGTGAATCTTATTTTGGCATGGTGGTTGTTTAAGTGTGTCTAGAAAACTTTAAGGGCTGATTTTCTATGGTGCCATATAACGAAGTGCCATTGTCGTAGCGGAACCAGCATTTAAGTTTGAAATAGCTGGACTGAATAGCTTCTTCAAAAGCTTTCATAAATATGTTGGCAATGACTGAAAATAACGGGGATCCCATTGCGGCTTCTTCCTTTTGCTCGTAGTACATTACTTCCCAAAGAAAATTGATTGTCGTGAGGCACATCCTTACTAACTCTGGAACATGGAGTCCTTGAGAAACGAAGCATTGTTGTATAAGCTTTACTGAATCTTCTACTGGTACGTTGGTGAACAGGGATTCCACATCGAAACTGGCCAACATGTCCTGGTCCGTTACTTCCAATTGAGCCATTGTTTTGCCCCAAATGGAAGCTGTGCGATGTTTTATAAAAGCGTGTGTAACCTTAATTACTTCACTGCATTTGCACTCAGTAAAAACGATACGGGCGTGAACTATAAATCCTGTTATACAGTACCTTGTACTTCTGTCTTTGTAGATGCTGCTAAGAAGTTCGATAAGAACGAGATTAGACGAGTTTAGCGGTGTGAGTCCGTGGCCCACAAATTAAAACGATGATGACTTTTATTTACGACTTAGCGAGCTGCCTAAGGGTTGGAGACCAAAGGAGCCGCCACATGATTGGACCGTAGGGAAAATGCAGAATCCGGGGCACATTCCTCTCCTATTATTAATATTAATTATTATTAACCATGTTTCTTTAGTAACCATAACTAAATTTACAAGGGAAGCAAATAAAAGGAGGGGAATGTGCCCTCGGATTCTGCAGTTTAACCGGACCTTATTTTTGTAGCACTAAAAATTCATTTAACATGTTGACTGTACCTTGAACCGCAATCGCTTCGATTCCGCCTAGACGAGGTCACCCTCCATAAGGGTTAATTCAGGTGTTAGAAGGGTTAATTTTCCCTATCTTCAGGTTCTAAGCAAGTCCTAACACAAAATACGAATGCCTCCTTCGTGTTCAGAGTCTATAAGCTGCTCAGCAAGTTAAAGCGCGTACCTAATTTGCATGTAATAACAGCGCGTCGTCATAAAATATTTTTTGGAATTCCAAAATATTAAAATTATGATACTAGTGCATAAGTACGCCTTTAAAGCCCGTGCGACAAGTTTAAGAGCACGACGCAAAGCGAAGTGCTTTTAAAGTCGCTAGTCCTTTAATGGCTCTTATACACGTGTATCATACGCTATTTTTTTCTATGGTCGTAACAGAAATATAAAATCTTAGTTCGGTGACACTTTTTCCATCACATTGTGTTAGATATTCTAGGTTATGTTGGCCTTAAAATTAATATAGTATTAAAACACGCCATCAATGGCAACGTGCAAAAAAAGACGTAATTCGGGCGCTAATATTAAGAGTGCTACAATAGTATATTGTCTAACTAGTGCTGAAAGTTGGATATTTCACACGAATGCGATAGTTGAGCCACGAGCCGAAGGCAAGTGGCTCATTCGCAGAAGTGTGAAATATCCAATCAGCACGTGTTATACACTATACTTTTCCGACGACCACCTAAAATCAAATAAATTAATATTTGATTATTTATAATATAAACCAAATTTACCACTTTTAACCGCAAAATGAAACAATTATTGTTTAAACATCAACTTAAATTGTCATACTATATCTGTGACATTAGCTTACTAGATTTTTGAACCTTTTCAGGTGACCTGTGCAGTGTGTCACTTTCAGTAACACCAAGCCATGCTATTTTTGGCATTTTTCGTAGTGGTCGTCGCAAAAAAAATATTTAAAATAGATATTTATGCATTAAGGGAGATATGAATATGTTTTTTCCCTGAAGTTGACATGTGTTACAGACCGAGGGCCTCTGGCCCGAGGTCTGTAAGTCAACCGAGGGTAAAAAACATGAATATCTCCCGTGGTGCATAAAATATTTTATTTACTAGCATATTAGTAACAATAGTATGAAATTTCAAAATGTCATCATGACATTTAAAATTAGAATATTTAAGTAACATCAAGGGTTGCCTCAATGTATGGTTGCTAAGACATGGCATATAGTTGCATGGTTACCAAGAGTTTGAGGGAGAAAAAATTTGACAGGTCCCTTGGGAGTTATGAGTAGCTTTTCATATTTTGTTTCTATGACGAAAATGTACAATATCAGGGTGCTAGTAAATAAAGTCACTTTTGACACTAGAAACTGTGCAAAAAGTTGTCATTTTGTCACGATCGTAAAAAACTGGTTAACACAGTTGTGAAGTGAAATTTGTAAGCCAACGCCAATAATTGTTCAATTTATGTCATTACACACACAACAGATAGATGTTAAGTTAGATGTTTAATATCAAACCAAGTTTTGAGTTTGCTGGTGTGGTTTCTTATATATATATTTTTTTGTAAAGCAACTTGCAGAAAAGGTTCTAAAGCAAGCAAAACTAGATTTTACATGTTGAGTTAGGGCCGGTTCTACAATATAAGCATGGTCATAGTTTTCTTTGTTACAACAATATAACTTTATTCTTGGATTGTAGAATCGGTTTAGAGGTTTGCGTGATTTAACAATTGATTAACCCCCAAGTACAAATCGTCGTAGAGTCCTATGATCCGAATGTTGAGCTAATCTAGACCCACATATTGTTAACCGTTGAACAGACCTTATTTCCAGATTGTATCTAGCCGGAGAGTTTTTATGGGTCAATAATTGTATGTTAAGTCTTGAAGTTGTTTATTGATTAATATTGTAGTCAATAATTACAGTATTTTCCCATAACATAAAAATGACACTGACCTCTGATGTCTCACCGTATTGTTCTGTTTGATTGTCTTCAATACCGATTAGCCCTGTAACACCATATTGTAATAAGTTTCATATTTGTATATGTTAGGTTTTTCAGCGCTCTTTCTGTGATTAAGTCATAACCAGAATCCTTACTGGAACTTTCTCACACAATTTTTTTAATTGAAAAGGCGCTTATAAAAGTTCGAAGGTGTCGTTTTCTTCTTCAACCGCAATTACTGTTGAAAAGAAATGAAATATGATTGCCAGATAGTTTGCAAGTACTATTGCTTTACCTTGAAAATGTCTTGTCCAACTTCCGTTTTCGAGTCAAATCTAAGCGATGGTTTGTTGAAGTTGAAGGACCCTTTTGGTTGTTTTCCAGTGCCAGTAATCAGGTACTTGCATGGGTGTTTGATTTTCCAGGTAATCTTGGATTGCCTATTTTTTTAATTCATTAAAAGTACTTTATCTCCTTAGTTGATTGATTGAGTCTTTACTAATCTTCTGGGGCTCCCGTGTTATGCTACTCAGCTGAATCTGCCAGTACTGATATCGGACAGCTTCGAAGTTTTAAAGCACATTTTGTTCTGGCGAAAACTACTTTGATCACTACAAGCTCCAGTCTAAATAGATGCAAACCCACTACGCATTTGACCCGATTTCATTAATCTTAAACTGCTTTGGTCACTACAACTTTCAGTTAGATTTGATGGAAAGATATGGCGCATTTGGTCCGATTTCATTAATCCGAAGCTGCTTTGATCACTGCATGTTCCAGTTTTATTTGATGCAAATCCATTACGCATTTGACCCGACTTCATTAATCCTAAACTGCTCTGATCGCTACAAGTTCCAGTCTGATTCGATGTAAAACCACTATGCGTTAGGTTTGATTTCATTAGTCCTAAACTTTCCTCGGCAGTTTTAGATCTTCATTGATTATATTGCTATTTAGGGGTGCTGCATTTATCACTACATGCACCAAAACCACTATCCATTTGGTATGATTTCAATACTCCTAAACTGCTTTGATCACTGCACGTCTCACTTTGATCAAAAGCTAGTCCATTACGCATTTGACTCGACTTCATTAATCCTAAACTGCTCTGATCGCTGGAAGTTCCAGTCTGACTCGATGTAAAACCACTATGCATTTCGTTTGATTTTAATAATCCTAAACTGATTTCATCTGCAATTCTACCTCTTCATTGATTAGATTGCGGTTCAGAGGTGCTGCATTCATCAATACATGGACCAAAACCACTATTCATTTGACCCGACTTCATTAGTCCTAAACTGCTCTGGTCGCTACAAGTTCCAGTTTGATTCGGAGTAAAACCACTATGCATTTGGTTTGATTTCATTAGTCCTAAACTGCTCTGGTCGCTGCCAGGTCCAGTTTGATTTGATGTAAAACCGCTATGCATTTGGTTTGATTTCATTAGTCCTAAACTGCTCTGGTCGCTGCCAGGTCTAGTTTGATTTGATGTAAAACCGCTATGCATTTGGTTTGATTTCATTAGTCCTAAACTGCTTTCATCTGCAGTTCTAGATCTAGACTGATTATATTGCGGTTCAGGGGTGCTGCATTTATCAATACATGGACCAAAACCACTATTCATTTGATCCGACTTCATTAGTCCTAAACTGCTCTGGTCGCTACAAGTTCCAGTTTGATCCGATGTAAAACCACTCTGCATTTGGTTTGATTTCATTAATCCTAAACTGCTCTGGTCACTACAAGTTCCAGTTTGCTCCGATGTAAAACCACTATGCATTTGGTTTGATTTCATAAGTCCTAAACTGCTTTCATCTGCAATTCTACCTCTTGATTGATTAGATTGCGGTTCAGGGGTGTTGCATTTATCAATACATGGACCAAAACCACTATTTATTTGACCCGACCTCATTAGTCCTAAACTGCTCTGGTCGCTGCAAGTTCCAGTTTGATTTGATGAAAAACCGCTATGCATTTGGTTTGATTTCATTAGTCCTAAACTGCTTTCATCTGCAGTTCTAGATCTAGACTGATTATATTGCGGTTCAGGGGTGCTGCATTTATCAATACATGGACCAAAACCACTATTTATTTGACCCGACCTCATTAGTCCTAAACTGCTCTGGTCGCTGCAAGTTCCAGTTTGATTTGATGAAAAACCGCTATGCATTTGGTTTGATTTCATTAGTCCTAAACTGCTTTCATCTGCAGTTCTAGATCTAGACTGATTATATTGCGGTTCAGGGGTGCTGCATTTATCAATACATGGACCAAAACCACTATTCATTTGACCCGACCTCATTAGTCCTAAACTGCTCTGGTCGCTGCAAGTTCCAGTTTGATTTGATGAAAAACCGCTATGCATTTTGTTTGATTTCATTAGTCCTAAACTGCTTTCATCTGCAGTTCTAGATCTAGACTGATTATATTGCGGTTCAGGGGTGTTGCATTTATCAATACATGGACCAAAACCACTATTCATTTGACCCGACCTCATTAGTCCTAAACTGCTCTGGTCGCTGCAAGTTCCAGTTTGATTTGATGTAAAACCACTATGCATTTGGTTTGATTTCATTAATCCTAAACTGCTCTGGTCACTACAAGTTCCAGTTTGCTCCGATGTAAAACCACTATGCATTTGGTTTGATTTCATTAGCCCTAAACTGCTTTCATCGGCAGTTCTGTATCTTGATTGATTAGATTGCGCTTCAGGGGTACTACATATATCAATACATAGACAAAAACCACTATTCATTTCACCCGACCTCATTAATCCTAAACTGCTCTGGTCGTTACAAGTTCCAGTTTGATTCGATGTAAAACCACTATGCATTTGGTTTGATTTCATTAGCCCTAAACTGCTTTCATCTGCAATTCTCGATCTTGACTGATTATATTGCGTTTTAGGGGTGCTGCATTTATCAATACATGGACCAAAACCACTATTCATTTGACCTGACTTCATTAGTCCTAAACTGCTCTGGTCGCTACAAGTTCCACTTTGATTCGATGCAAAACCACTATGCATTTGACTTGATTTCATTAGTCCTAAACTGCTCTGGCCGCTACAAGCTCCAGTTTGATTTGTTGTAAATCCGCTATGCATTTGGTTGGATTTCATTAGTCCTAAACTGCTTTCATCTGCAGTTCTAGATCTTGATTGATTGGATTGCGGTTCACTGGTGCTGCATTTATCAATACATGGACCAAAATCACTATTCATTTGACCCGACTTCATTACTCCTAAACTGCTCTGGTCGCTACAAGTTCCAGTTTGATTCGAAGTAAAATCACTATGCATTTGGTTTGATTTCATTAGTCCTAAACTGCTTTCATCTGTAGTTCTAGTTATTGACTGATTATATTGCGACTCAGAGGTGCTGCATTTATGGCAACATGGACCACAACCACTATTCATTTGACCCGACTTCATTAGCCCTAAACTGCTCTGGTCGCTGCAAGTTCCAGTTTGGTTTGCTGTAAAACCGCTATGCATTTGGCTTGATTTCATTAGTCCTAAACTACTCTGGTTGCTACAAGTTCCAGTTTGATTCGATGTAAAACCAGTATGCATTTGGTTTGATTTCATTAGTCCTAAACTGCTTTCGTCTGCAGTTCTAGATCTTGATTGATTATATTGTGCTTCAGGGGTGCTACATTTATCAATACATGGAATAAAACCACTATTCATTTGACTCGACTTCATTAGTCCCAAGCTGCTCTGGTCGTTACAAGTTCCAGTTTGATTCGATGTAAAACCGCTATGCATTTGGTTTGATTTCATTAGTCCTAAACTGCTTTGGTCGTTACAAGTTCCAGTTTGATTCGATGTAAAACCACTTTGCATTTGGTTTGATTTCATTAGTCCTAAACTGCTCTGGTCGCTACAAGTTCCAGTTTGATTCGATGTAAAACCACTATGCATTTGGTTTGATTTCATTAGTCCTAAACTACTCTGGTCGCTACAAGTTCCAGTTTGATTCGATGTAAATCCAGTATGCATTTGGTTTGATTTCATTAGTCCTAAGCTGCTTTCGTCTGCAGTTCTAGATCTTGATTGATTAGATTGTGCTTCAGGGGTGCTGCATTTATCAATACATGGACTAAAACCACTATTCATTTGACTCGACTTCATTAGTCCCAAGCTGCTCTGGTCGCTACAAGTTCCAGTTTGATTTGATGCAAAACCGCTATGCATTTGGTTTGATTTCATTAGTCCTAAACTGCTTTGGTCGTTACAATTTCCAGTTTGATTCGATGTAAAACCACTATGCATTTGGTTTGATTTCATTAGTCCTGAACTGCTCTGGTCGTTACAATTTCCAGTTTGATTCGAAGTAAAACCACTATGCATTTGGTTTGATTTCATTAATCCTAAACTGCTTCCATCTGCAGTTCTAGATCTTGATTGCTTAGATTGTGCTTCGGGGGTGCTGCATTTATCAATACATGGACTAAAACCACTATTCATTTGACTCGACTTCATTAGTCCCAAGCTGCTCTGGTCGTTACAAGTTCCAGTTTGATTCGATGTAAAACCGCTATGCATTTGGTTTGATTTCATTAGTCCTAAACTGCTCTGGTCGTTGCAAGTTCCAGTGTGATTCGATGTAAAACCACTATACATTTGGTTTGATTTCATTAGTCCTAAACTACTCTGGTCGCTACACGTTCCAGTTTGATTCGGTGTAAAACCAGTATGCATTTGGTTTGATTTCATTAGTCCTAAACTACTCTGGTCGCTACAAGTTCCAGTTTGATTCGATGTAAAACCGCTATGCATTTGGTTTGATTTCATTAGTCCCAAACTGCTCTGGTCGCTACAAGTTCCAGTCTGGTACGATGTAAAACCACTATGCATTTGGTTTGATTTCATTAGTCTTAAACTGCTTTCGTCTGCAGTTCTAGATCTTGATTGCATAGATTGTGCTTCAGGGGTGCTACATTTATCAATACATGGACTAAAACCACTATTCATTTGACTCGACTTCATTAGTCCCAAGCTGCTCTGGTCGTTACAAGTCCCAGTTTGATTCGATGTAAAACCGCTATGCATTTGGTTTGATTTCATTAGTCCTAAACTGCTCTGGTCGTTGCAAGTTCCAGTTTGATTCGATGTAAAACCACTATGCATTTGGTTTGATTTCATTAGTCCTAAACTGCTTTCGTCTGCAGTTCTAGATCTTGATTGCATAGATTGTGCTTCAGGGGTGCTACATTTATCAATACATGGACTAAAACCACTATTCATTTGACTCGACTTCATTAGTCCCAAGCTGCTCTGGTCGTTACAAGTCCCAGTTTGATTCGATGTAAAACCGCTATGCATTAGGTTTGATTTCATTAGTCCTAAACTGCTCTGGTCGCTACAAGTTCCAGTTTGATTCGATGTAAAACCGCTATGCATTTGATTCGATTTCATTAGTCCTAAACTACTATCATCTGCTATTTTAACTCTTTGCTTTGCTTTAACAGATGTCTGAGGTAAATGACCAGATGCATCTCTGCCACTACAAGGTGTTGTTGGTCCACTTTTTATTGTATCACGTGCAAAGGAACTTTCCAATTGATCTGAATGCACCAGACCTAAACTACGATTGTCAGTGGTAAATCCTAGTGGAGACCCTGGACATGAAAATGATGATGCCAATTTATGCGTGACAACAACTACAGGTTCATCTTTAAATTGTTCCGGGATTTCTATAACTGCTACTTGGTTTCGGTCAATTGTACCTTTCGGAATAATAATTTTTTGTTTAGGGATATCTCGAAAATGTTTATCCATCTTTAAAATGTTATTATGGGTGTGGTTTTTCCTTTTTATTGAAGGGTTTTGGTTCTTCTAAGTATGTATAGCTTCACTGGTAATTTTTTTGACATTTTACTTAATATGCTCACTTTGACATTGACTTATCCAAGCCTTTTTGATGTCAAGAAGTAGTAAACTGCAATCATCATCATCATAGCTTTTATCTACTTTGCGTTCGTACTGAGGCTATTACGATACGCGTTTGCGTTTCGTAATAAACACAAAGCGATGCTATAATAAAAATACTAAAAATTTTTTTTGCTTAAAAAAGTGGCAAAGTAGATAAAATACTGTATGATACCTCGTTTATAAGGCATTCTGTAGCAGTTACTCTTTTAGGGCACTCCTCGCTTCGCTTGTCGTACCCTAAATCCGTGCGTGATACAAAATACTTCTTATAAAACTCGTATCATAATATACCGGGTGGCCATAAATATCTGATATCACATCACCTTTGGAATCAACACCGCTTTATTAAAGTGATGAATCCAACTAAACTAAATGTCATTAATGTCATCACAACTAAAATTCCTATCTGTCAAAAATTATTTCAGATTGCAATAAGTAATGGAGTTAGAACAAGAGATTTTTATAATCGAGTCGTAGGCTAAACTGCAGAATCCAGGGCACATTCCCCTCCTCTTATTATTGCATTTTATTACACTACATAGGTACCAATACTTATCGTAATTGAAATATAATGCTAACCAACATTTAGAAGTAGCTAATTCCATGGCTACCGGGATCTCAGATATTTATGGCCACCCGGTACTATTAAATAATGCACAACACTACAGAGTGAGCATTAAAGGGTGAGAAAAGAGCGGGAAATTTTTTATTAAATTCTAGCAATTTTTTGCTTTTATGATTGTTTGTTGTTTGTTTGTTGGTTTGTTAATGGACAAGGTCTAGGGATGCAGAGTACCAGGTACGTTAGACACCGACTGCTTTGGTCAAAGTCCCACTTAAAATTTTATGTTTCTCGCAGGTGTATCACCCCAACTTTCTGTTTGCATGTCATTGGGGGCACTGTAAGTCTATGTCAAATTCGAGGGTAGCAGGTTAGGTTTTGTGTCAGTTTGTGTCAAAACTGACGCAAAAACTAACCTGCTAACCTCGAATTTGACATCAATTTACAGTGCCATCAATGACATGTAACTAGAAAGTACACACACAACAGATATATGTGAAGTTAGATGTTTAATATCAAATCAAGTTTTGAGGTATCAACAACGTTCTAATATAAGTGAATAGTTCCGATAGCGCTTGCTGGTCTAGTTTCTTATATTTTTCTTTCTGTAAACCAACTTGCAAAAAAGGATCTAAAGCAAGCAAAACTTCATTTTACAGGTTGATTTAGAGGTTTAGAGGTTTGAGTTATTCAAGAATTGATTGACCCCTAAGTACAAACCGTCGTGGCGTTCTATGATCCCAATGTTGAGCTAATCGAGACCTACATATCATTAATCGTCGAACCGACCCTATTTCCCGATTGCATCTAGCCCGAGCAAGTTTTTATGTGTCTATAATTGTATGTTAAATTTTAAAGTTGGTTTATTGATTAATGTTGTAACCATAATTACTGTATTTGCTCCGTAACACAAAAATGACACTATATGTGAGTTTTTTCAGCACTCTTTTTGTGATTTAGTCATAACCGGAGTCCTTTCTCACTCTGATTTTTTAATTGGTAGGTTCATTTGGAAAGGCTCTTATAAAACTTCGAAGATGTAGTTTTCTTCTTTAACTGTAATTACGGTTGAAAAAAATGAAATACGGTTGCCAGATAGTTTGCAAGTGCCATTGCTTTTCCTTGAAAATGTCTTGCCCAACTTCCGTCTTCAACTCAGATCCAGGGGATGGTTTGTTGAAGTTGAAGTACTCTTTTGGTTGTTTTCCAGTGCCAGTAATCACGTACTTGCGTGGATGACATATTTTCCAGGTAATCTGGATCTGGGGATTCATTAAAAGGTACTTTATTTCCTTGGTTGATGATTGAGCCGTTGCTAATCTTCTGGGGCTTTCGTTGCTCAGCGGCATCTGCTCGTATTGATATCGGACAGCTTCGAAGTTTTAAAATTTAAAGCTCTTTTTGTTTTGGGGTAGCTTGCCCATGCTTGGCATTCAGTATATTGAGGTATTTTCCGCTTTTTGGTGTGGTGGTTCGAATTTTAATCTGGAATTCATAAAGCATTTAATATTATAAATGTCTTTGTTGTTGTCTTAGGGCTGCACTTCTATTTAAAACAGGGGAGCGGCTGCTTGGTATTTCTCCGTTTTATGATAGAGATGTTTGAAGCAGTATAACGTAGCTATTTTAGTTCATCCTTTATTGCTTTGATATCTGTAGTGTGGTATATATTTGTCAAAACACTCTCAAGCCAGGTTCCTTCTTTTTTATATGTGTGAAATTCTAAGTCCTTTGCAGTTAGAGCTCTTATTATCATTATGGACGTTATGTAATGTTTTGAAACTTTGGTATGCATTTTAAAGTAACCATTGGCGAGTGTTTTAGTTTTATATTGGTCTTTAGTGACCTGATTTAGAAGATTATTAAGGGGGGTTACAAATTTTACCCCGACTGCGAATATATGCGGGGGTTTTGGCATCTATTTCAATTTTCTTAGGGCCATTTTGCCTGACTTCCTAGTCAGTATTTCTTCATACACTAGTTGTCAGGACATTTTGAAATTCTACGAATGTGCGTCTTTTGGGAGTATTTCTGTTCAAAGATTACGACCTTGCTTGTGTATAGTTTTTCTGTCATATACGGATGGGGCCATAAACAGCAATAAGATAACATGAACAACAAAATAGAATGCTTGAGTAAGAAAGAGATGACCATACAACAATAGTAATTTACGATACAAGTGCGTAAAGCTACTCTTTAGCCACGAGTGGAGTAGAGTTAAAACGCGAGTGAGCGACCGTTTTAAGCCCCGCGAGTGACTAAAGATGCTTTACGCATGTGTATTATACAATATTTTACCTACGATAGAATCTAAAAAATACGGTAAATATAAAAAATATTTTACATGTAAATTAGAATTACTAGCAACCGGTCCTAATTTTGAGTGTTTTACAAATTTTAATACACGTTGCTACTAACTACGTGCCTAATAAAATTTTTTAAAGCACGTTGCTATTAACGACGTAAACTAATAAAAACATGTTATTAAACAGTCGTTTTACAAACTTAAAACTGCCAACTAAAAGGCAATTTTACACACTTGTCGTAGATAAAATTATTTTTCCTACAACTGCTTCTAAAATCAAGCTTTCCGCCTTGTTGACGTACGTCAAAAATTGATTGTTTTGAATCAGTTTATCGCGGCAGCCGTCATACGTAAGTATATAATCGTGAATCGTAATACATAGCAACATACATACATTTTATATAAGCTTTCATGATTATATACCTAAGTCGGCTAGTGGTTAGCTATTTGAAGACGTCAAAGTTGAATTTGATTTAAACCTTTTTTCGCGATTTAAAGTTACTTGTGTTTTATTTTGTGTATTATCGGTGTTTAAGTGTCAAGAAAAATAAGAAATGGGCGATAAAATATCCAATTCTGATGTAAAAATTTGCACGTCGCTGGAAATTTTAGAAATGGCAAAAAACACCAGTTTAAACCTATTTTCGAAAATTTGACAGTCGTAGGAAAAATTTTGTATGCAACACGAGCGAAAAATGCATTAGGCGTTCGTTTCGAACTCACGCCTAATGCATCATTTTTCGCTCTAGGTACATAAATAACTATTAGTAGGTACAATTAGTTGACATATGTCATAATTAAAGTGAGCGCCAAGCCTACTCGTATATTTGCTACTATGTTTATCTCTTTCTTACTCAAGCAATATGTGTTATTTTTTTGTTCATGTTATCTCATTTCTGTTATAAAGACAGATCAATAAAAAAACCAATTAGGGTAGGCTGTGATATGTGTTATACGTTTGGCAGTACTGAAGTGTTTGTCAGTCTATGAGATTTGCAGGTTAAGTTTTGTGTCAGTCTGTGTCAAACAACAAACAAAACCTAACCTACTAATCTCGAATTTGACATAGACTGACAATACACTTCAGTACTGTCAAACATATAACACATATCACAGCCTGCCCTAATTGGTTTTTAATTGATCTGTCTGTATATAATTATTGTGGCCCCATCGGTATTTTACGCTCAATATTTCATCGAAATGTGTGCAGGCTGCTAACGGTTCATAACTTTAAGCAGCTGTAACGGTCGCTGTAATTTTCTGTTAGGCACTCGTTTTGGTAACCTCGCTCCTAATTATTTTCTTGGCTTATTTAAAATCCTATCAATTTAGCAAGCAGCTTTTTCTGTAAGTTTCGGCGAGCTAGGTTGCCGACGAGGCCATGTTCGCTTCGTGATTGGTTGCAGTTGGTCAGAACGCGCGGCAAACTCTTTCCCCACACGCCGCGTTCCGTAGCGTGGCTGGCGAGACAGCGTGGCTTGCTTCAGGGAGTGCGTGTCTAGCCGTAGAAGTGGCAAGTTGTGTGGTTTTGTGCAGCTCCTTTCGTCGACCGACGTCCTGTAATCTCAAATGCCTGCAAGGCAATTTTCCGCTAATCAGCTGGAATCCAATCTACGAGGATGTGCAAAAAAGATCTCCTCAGTCTTCTTTTTCCCATGCGGATCTCGCATCGAACGCTGTGAAAAAATTATCCCGGAGTATGCAACACCAACGAACACAGCTGCGGCCTGCGGCTTCTCTACGCTGTGAGGCGAGCTCCCGACACTTACTGTTAGGACAGGCAAAACTGCAGCAAACAAGGTTAGCGTGTAGAGAAATTAAGCCATAGTTACCCACTCTGGGCTCATATTCTCGCACTAAATTGAATTTTTAGTCTCCCACTCTGGGCTCGCATATAATAGCATATTCGCGCATTATATTAAACAAGCAATCCAGTGAGACAAATGTCTCATTTAAAAAAACAAAAAAGACCGTTTTTCAAATAGAACGCGTATTAAATAAAAACTGTACCCAGACCTGGAAGGTGTCAAAGTGGTTGCCTAACCGATCGACGTTTTAAGGCGCAGAGGGGCGCAGCTCCGTTTGGCTGCTGAAACATTTTTATTTAATACGCGTTCTATTTAAAAAACGGTCTTTTTTGTGATTTCTCGAAAACCGGAAGTGTCACGTGACTGAAATTCGGTTCTTGAGCTGACATGACCATTCCAAACATATAACTTTCATAACTTTTTTCTCTATCTCTTACGGTTTGGCTGCTGAAACAGCGTCCCGGACGGACGGACAGACAAGTCTATTAGATAAAGGATGTTAGAGACCCACTCTGGTCTCGCATCCATAACCATATTCTTGCATTAAGTTCTGTTAGTGACCCATTCTAGGCTCGCATCTATAACCATATTCTTGCATTAAGTTAACTGTTAGTGACCCATTCTGGGCTCGTATTCGCTACCATATTCCAACACTAAGTTGAATGTTAGTAACCCCTGCTGGGCCCATAGTTGTAATCCGAGTTACTGTTTCTTACTTTGTACGCTGACCAATGTCGGAACCTGTGTATGCCCATTCATGTGTTAGACTGTTAGACTAATAGATCGGTTTGTTATATGCTGTCATATGTTACTCACTGTGTAAGATCGATGTGATGTGGAGCCTGGAAGAAATTGTAAGCGTCTAGGTCAGGGGCGCTCGCCGTCGCAGTACGGGGAGTCGTGAGGCTGTACATATATCCTACCCCGTTCGGCTTCTGGGGTTCTGCCAAGTGTTGAATCCAAGTCTGAATCCCGTGGCGCCCATTTATTTTGCAACACCCTATACATATCGTCACGCTTGCCCTATGGTGTACCGTTTCTAAAAGCCACGCCCATCTCCCTGACCGTATCAACCCGTGGCTATTGGCCTGTTTTCGAAAATTCCAGGGCAAGTGTTGGCATTTCCCGGACATGATAAAACAAGTGGCACTCCCGCACCCTTAAAAGTGTCATTAAAACTAAGGTACTATTAAAACTATTTGATACCGTAACATAGTGTTGAATACAGATTTGAGGTAGGTGATAGTGCGTTGATCCAATAGTTTATTTTTGTTTGTTTTGTGAACGCACAGATTCGTTCCTGACGATACCAACTGCATTTGATCATACCCAAAGTGCTATAGTCAAGGGTAATACCACAAGCAGTGGATATATTTTTGACAAATATTTTGTCGTTTCCATGTAAATTATTGCGTTTAAATTTCACGATACAAAATCACATCAAAAATGCCACGAGCCGGAGGCGAGTGACATTTAAATGTGATTTTGTTGAGTAAAATTTGCAATAATTGTTATGGAAATGACAAAATATTTAAAAAAAATATATCCACTTCGAGTGGTATTTGGGACGACTATTTAACAATATTAATACATAACGATTAACTTTATTGAAAAATAATCCAACAATTAATATAATTATTCATTCTCAATGAAATTCAGCTGAATACTTCCAAAACACAGCATTTTAAAATTTTTAAAACAAGCCACACAGTTTGTTGGGGTTTAATGTTACGTAACCTAGCGCTATTACTAAGGACAGAACATCGTTGCTAAGCGATACTTCGCAACAAGGCTATTTATTTTTTGAGTACGTACATTGTTTTGTGAATATTTTGCATGGTGCCCAATATTCAGTGATATACTGCTGTTATTGGTTGAAAAAAGCAAATGTCTGCAATGTGATTGGCTTATATGTTATAGTGTTGAATAGTCAAGGGTAATACCACAAGCAGTGGATATATTTTTGACAAATATTTTGTCGTTTCCATGTAAATTATTGCGTTTAAATTTCACGATACAAAATCACATCAAAAATGTCACGAGCCGAAGGCGAGTGACATTTAAATGTGATTTTGTTGAGTGAAATTTGCAATAATTTACATGGAAATGGCAAAATATTAAAAAAAATATATCCACTTCGAGTGGTATTTGGGACGACTATTTAACAATATTAATACATAACGATTAACTTTATTGAAAAATAATCCAACAATTAATATTCATCCTCAATTAAATTCAGCAGAATACTTCCAAAACACAGCATTTTAAAATTTTTAAAACAAGCCACACAGTTTGTTGGGGTTTAGTGTTACGTAACCTAGCGATATCACTAAGGACAGAACATCGTTGCTAAGCGATACTTCGCAACAAGGCTATTTATTTTTTGAGTAAGTACATTGTTTTGTGAATATTTTGCATGGTGCCCAATATTCAGTGATATACTGCTGTTATTGGTTGAAAAAAGCAAATGTCTGCAATGTGATTGGCTTATATGTTATAGTGTTGAATAGTCAAATTTATACCCATTCGGAGTCACGTGATAATCTAGTAATTTTACGTATGTCGATTCTTAAAAATGCAATTTTAGGGAAATAAATGACATTCCGTTTTGTAGGTTATCCTGACATATGCCAATTTCTAAAACAAGGTTGCTACGGGTGTATTCTCTTATATGATATCAAACTGAATTTACAGGTTAAAGAAAACATAACATGTCGTAAAATGTAAATATAATAAAGATATGTCAGCTGCTACATTAAAAACCTGCTGCGTATAGCAAATTTTAAGTCAATTTCTGTGCATGCATATCTGTTATAGAACATTGCCATTTGAAGCCTATTTCCTTGCACAATCTATTTAGGGAAGAAACTGAATGTGAAAAATCTCCAGATTCTTCAACCAAGCATTTTTTAGATTTTTTATGGTTACAAATTCTTTAGCTACATACATTTTATATACAGTGTCTTGACTGCTTCGTCGACTTCCGTTTTTGCATTCTTCACTTTCTGGCTCATATTTTCCGTAAATTGTGCTCTCCGAGATATTTAACGCAAGAGAAGCACGGCGAACAGCGTTGGAGGGTGAAACTGTTGATTTACTATTATTAATATTGTACTCTTCATAAAAAAAAACGCATAATATTCAAATTAATTGTTGTGACTGCTCGTTATACCGTATGTCCGATGGTTTCTTTTAATTTCCAGTTTTCGGCTCAACAATTTTAGGTTTTATTACCCTTATCTCAATAACTTACACGAAAAATATAATCTGACAGATTAGAAACGTCAAATTTTTAAAATTAATTTTATGAATCGACATGCCTTTTTTTCAAATTTCTTCCATTTCATCTATTTTACTAAAGATGAACAGAGACAGACAAAAGTCACGTGACTCCGAATGGGTATAATTTTGACTATATAAACTTATGAAAAGTCGTGCTTTTGCACATACTTGTTAGTAGGGTGACTATAAATGGTTGTGATTTTTTTTCTTATGTTGGTACTGTTTATGTTGGTGTCACTGTAGGTCTATGTCAAATTCGAGGTTATCAGGTTAGGTCAAGTTTGTGTCAAAACTGACGCAAAACCTAACCTGCTAACGTCGAATTTGACATAGACTTACAGTGCCACCAACATAAACAGTGCCAATATAAGAGAAAAAATCACAACCATTTATGGTCACCCGTAAAATTATGCTAAATATAAGAGAAATGGTAGCATTAGATTTTAATAATACGTACAATAATAATGTAACCACAGCATATTCACATATCGTTTATTTCAATTAATACCAAGTAGACGTAAAGTTTTACAATTTGAAGTAAGCCATTTTGCTCTGCATAAATTTATAAAATTTGCTTACAATAACATAAGCAACTTTTTTACAAACTGTATGACGAATTTGTTTACAACATTATGCACATGTGGGTCTTCAAAGTTTAGGAGATGCATTCGCAACCATATTTGTAGTTTTTAGTACTAACTCTCTTCTAGCTTCTTGCCATTTCTTTAAGTTTGATTCTAATTGCATTCTTTCGGAAATTTCCATGGCATCTAAATCTTGAGGTTGTAATGGGCTGTTTCCTAGCATACTCAATTCTGGATTATCTGTTTCGCCACAGCAGCAGTCAGAATCAGCAATTGTGGCGGCGGTTCTTTTCATCAGTTTTCTAACTTTTGGCTCATTCGAAATAAATGAAGAATTAGCCTGAGGTAAAAAATTTGAAAAGCCAGTATTGTCAAGTGGGTTCTCCATAGTACGATTGGTGGGATGTGCAGAGGCATTGTTGTCTAACGTGTTGACTGATTTTACTTTAAAAGTTAATTCTGAACAGGCCTTTACCGAAGACGTAGGACTTGATTTAGTATTAAGTGGAGGACGGATGTTTTGAACTGCATCGTTATTTGAACACATCTGATTTGGACAAGTTTTGTTGATATTTTGTGTTGACTGCAATACCATATTTGGTGGTGTTGCATATTCTATTCTTCTTCCGGTTGCATTACCGCGTCTTTTGCTCAATAGAGAATCATCGATATCGCCTTCAGAAGAATCATACATTTCACTTGATTCTCCTGTCATATCATAGGGCACACTTGAAGTTGTCTCATTTGCTGTAGAATAAGTTTGGCATTGCGATGCAAGTTGCGGTGGAAAATATGATTGATTAGTCATATTCATCGGTGTACCTCCATACGTTACATTTTGTGATTGTTGGCACTTACCGGTACTTGGCTGTGCTTGGCTATAAGTTGCATTTATTCTATTGCAAGGAGTAACCATAGAATTGTAGGTCTGATTTTGCCTGTTATAGGTTACATTTCCTTCATTACATGTTACATTTCTATTGATAGGAGCTGCATTAGCTCCTGTTAAATCGTAAGTAACATTTGCAGATCCTGCTTGTGCATTGCAACAACAATCATCATCATTAGCACTATTGCTGCTTGATGCATTATAACTAGCGGTTGAAACGTTCATTCCAGGAATATTTTGTATACTGTAAGTGTCGTTACATTTACTGAAGGTTAGGTTTCCCCTACCGCAAGTGTTAAGATTGAAAGTGACGTTTTTCTCCCTTTTCTCTGGAGGTGACGGCCACACCACTACTCTCCCTATTTCACCTCTCAGTATTTTCCCCATTAAAGAATCGTCTATTTCGCCTTCAGATGAGTCATAAACTTCTTCAGAAACTTCTTCATATGAAGATAACTCTGGGGGTATGTTGGCCATAGTATTGCCCCTAATTGAGCTGATATTTCCTCCTACTGAGACATGGTGGGGGAATTTGGAAGGTCTAAAATTTGAGGGATAGCCGCCATACGTTTCATCTTCTTTTCCATAAAATGATACTGGTGATGCAACTTGACGTGCAGGTAGTGAAGCGTTCGTTCTGCGTGGCGGGGTCTCATTGTAAACTGGCCTAATCGGTGTGCTCGCATATGGTGGAACAAATTCTACGTTTGGATTTTGTTTGCGTCTTATCCAAGGAGACTCTGTTGGGCAAGCATATGTTGCATTTTGCCCAGTAGTAGTGTTAAAGTCTGTTAAATTAAAATTAAGACTTAGCAAAGACATTTCTAAGCGAATTAAAAAATACTGTTCTTAATAAATGTCAAATGTGTGCAATGAAATATGTTTATATATTTTCTGCGATAAAGGTACTAACATAACAAGGTGTAGAATGTAATAAACTGCCATACATTTCACATTCCATAGATGATGGAATATTGTGTGCATGTTTAGGTAAACTGTCACAAGATTGTTCTTTAAGGGTTTGTAGAGTTGTATAACAAAGATTATCTGGCGATGTAACTGTTAAATCATTGTGGGCGCCTATATTTAAGGCAACTATATCTTTATCTAAATTCAATGGGGATTGAAAAGCAGAAGATTTATAGTGTTCTTTGTTGCTGGCACAATTTATAATTGAAAAAGGATAAACTACTTCTTCAAAAGTTTGATTTTTAAGAGCTAAAACTGGTAGATTAAATGAACATATATTAGAAGATGCTGTCTGATTTGAGCTATTGATAGGGTGTGACAAAATAGTACAAGGTGAATAATTTACTGCTTCAGGTACGAAATCTTGTTTATTAGTATAACTGAATTCTGATGAAGCATATCCACTATCTGAGTTTTTATTTAAAGGGAAATCAAGTTTACCCGTTTCTTGCGCATTGATTTGTCCTAAACTATTAATGGGAATAATCGTTCGTTCTGTGTAGTCACTCAAACCAGTGGAATCGGATAAAGGGAAAGAATAGTGAAATTCACCACTAATATTTGATGGTTCAGCTGAATGACAATAAAAGTTATTGTTTGCCTGTACGCCATACTGCTGCATATCGACCGAATCTTTGACATTTTCAGTTGATAATATAAATTCAGGGCCAAATGAAGAAATAACAGGGGGTTGGTTGGAAAATGCCCCATGAAGACAATTAATAGTAGGATCCTTGGTTGTAAGTGTATTCAAATCAGTAGATAATTTGCTGACAGCTGGTGTTGCACTAAAAAGTGAATAAAATTTGTCTTCGAAACAACTAGACGTAGGATTCAAGGCAAATGTTTTCATATGAGAGGCACCATGTGAACGATAACTGCTAGGAGTCTCGTTGAGTAAGGACATAAAGTTATTTAAACTAGAAGTACCAGAAGCAGCATTCTCATACGTGTACTCTGGAGGAATTCTACTAACAGTGGGTGTTTCACTGAGAAGAGAATAAAAATGAGCTGTTGTTGCTGAATTACTCAAGTGATTGGAACCAACACTTTGTTTTGAAATATCATTTTTCAAATTCCTGTTAGATGAACTACATGTTGGATTAAACGTAACAACGTCGCATGTTTCCATGCGCGAATCATCAGGAAAACTGCTACGGCTAGGAGTCTCGTTGAGAAATGACATAAAATTATTTATACTAGAAGTATCAGAAGCGGCGTTCTTAAACGTGTACTCTGGCGGAATTCTACTAACACTTGGTGTTTCGCTTAGAAGAGAGTAAAAGTAATCTGTTGTTTCTGGATCACTCAAATGGTTGGAACCAACAGGGACAACATCATACGAAAAGTCGCTGTAAGGTGTTTCATTCAGTAATGACCTGAAACAATTCGATCCTTTTTCAGATACATTCAGATCAGCAGTTATTAGCTTGTTAGAGTTACTAGAAGACACATCATTGCATTTATACTGTGGCAAAATGTGGTTAAAGTTTGGTATCCCGTCCAAAAGGAAAAAATCGTCTTTGGTCTGGGAATTATATCCATGATTAGAACTGGTAGAATCGATTTCATGTAAAGATTGTGTAGATAAAGTTACTGGCGGGTCAAAAGTGCATACGCTGCTTGTGTGGTTAAATAAAGAATCATTAGGGGAAATCTTATAAGGAAAAAAATTTGAGGCGTCTCCTCCATTGTAATTAGGAACTTCGTTAAGATAACGGTCAAACCGCCTTAAAGAGTTTTTAAATTCAGACCAATCTTTCTCATATGGAGAAGATCTTTGTTCTGTCAAGTAAAATAGCATTGTTTTTAATCGTTCAGGATTCTTGTACAGTTTACCACTCAAAGATGAAGCATGTGAAGGTAGTGTTTCGCTTGACATATTACTAAAAGGAATACCGTATCTGGCTGGCATCTGCTTTGCAACATTGTAAGTATTGTTAGGTGCGGCTCCTGTTGCTTGTGGATATTCAAACGTACGATTCATCTCATTTCTACCATAATCAGCACCGGATCTCTGTTGAAAATCATTGTACGCGCTTTGTATTGCTGCTCTGTCCTGTAGGGGCGCAGATATACTCCGAGATGTTGCTCTAGGGCTGTATTCAGAAGGCGATCGTTCTTGTAATTGCCGAGTAGTCGGAGTAGCACAAGCATAAGAACGCCTCGTAGCCAATACAGCTGAGTTATTCCGTAAGTATCCAGGAATTTCAATTACCACAGTCTCGTTAGGTTGGATCGATCCCTTGGGGATAATGATCTTCTTGGAAGTTTTTGAACTCATTGGTGTTTTCCATTGACTAATTTTTTGTATGGTATTAATTTGGTTAAGTATAAAACTACAAAAATTTTGATAATAAAAATGATGCCGAAGTGTTAAATTTTTAAAATTGACATGTTGACATTTGATGTTTAGTGTGAATTTTTTGTTTGTAATGGATAAGGTCTAGGCGTCGTCTGCGTTGATAGTTTATAAACAATCAAAGCAGACGACGAGTCTACTCATGCAAAATACTAGGTACCATAGACTGTATTAATATGGTCAAAGTCCTACTTAGAATTTAGCCGAGACTAGGGTACTTTCATATCAATTTGACGTATTTGTCCTTTCCAGGATAGATCGTTGTCCCCTGTCAGTCTAAAGCACTTTAGAGTGAGAGGGGACAACAATCAGGGTACGGAAAGAGCACTGTCTCCTCTTACTCTAAAGTACTTTAAAGTGAGAAGAAACAACCAACGTACATACATCAAACAAGTAGAGACACTCACTGTTGGTTCCTTTGATGTCAAAATACCAATTTGGATGACCTTGAACGGCTCCTGGGGAGGAAGGGGGGGGGGGTACCTTCAGATAATACTAACAGATAGCGCCACTACTTTGTGATATCAAGGCCGACTATATTAAATCCGACTATATTAAATGTAAAACATAAAGGCCTTCCCAAACTGTACACTCGCTTGCGCCATCTGCTAACAAATTTGCAAACTATATTCCCTCTGAAATTTAAATATTCGAATGTTGCCTAGGAACAGACCCAAAAAATTCTTCCTTCATATTTGAAAGATTACATTTCTGGTAGTGGTCTCTTTCACAATGGGTAGGAAATGCTTTCTTTGCCATAATAAAAATGCACCTTTCTTTCAAATACCAAGCGAATTAGAAATTCGAGAAAAGTGGCTCAAATTCTTACACGAAATTTGTGGTAGGTACAAGAAAAAACTCATGAGCTTTGTATTTATTTAAACAACTCAATTTATATTACAGATATAAGTAAAATTACAGATCTTACAGTATTTTTCGGGAAGACGCCGCGGCAGCAACGTCCGACCTTCATGCTCGGCGAGGAGCGAGTGTACTGCCGGGACACCATCCGGTACCTCGGGGTTGTGCTGGACTTCCGCCTCTCGTGGCATCAGCACATAGAGAGGGCTTGCAACAAGGGCAAGGAGATAGCCCACAAGATCGGGGCGGCGGCGAGGTTGACCTGGGGCTTCAAGGGAGACGCCCTTGCCAGGATCTACGAAGGAGCGGTGCAGCCTGCCGTTCTGTATGCGGCACCAGTCTGGGCCGAGGGCTGTAAGGTCCGGCAACGGAAGCAACTCCTCAGCGCGCAGAGGATCCTTGTCGTGAAAGCCGCGGCCGCTTACTCCACGGTGTCGACCGAGGCGGCCTTGGTCCTCAGCAACGTTCCTCCCATCGACCTCACTCTCCAGGAGCTAACCCAGAGAAGGGCGACCATTGTAAGGAAGGACCTCGCCCACCTACAACAGCTTGGCATCGAGGGGAGGGACATCGAGGGCACCGTCGACATGACCACGAGAGTACACCCTGCCGAGGTCTTCGCCCCCACCTTCTCTCTGTCAGACGAGGATACCTACAGAATTAAATGCTACACGGACGGCTCGAGACAGGAGAATGGAGCCGCGGGCGCGGCATTCGTCATCTTCCGGGATGCCGTGGAAATTCACCAGGTCAGAATGAAGCTCGCGGACTGGAGCTCGGTGTTCCAATGCGAGCTGGTGGGCCTTCGAGCGGCGCTGCGCTTCATCCAAGAGAATGTCTTCGCCTTCCCCGAGGTCTCGCTTGTGACAGACAGCAGGTCGGCCCTCATGGCGCTACGACACATGCGGAAGCCAACGGAGCTGCAGGTGGAGGTCCACGAGCTGCTGCGTGGATTAGCGACTACCATATCCATTAAGCTCCATTGGGTGAAGGCCCACGCCGGGACCGAAGGAAACGAGCGCGCAGACGCACTCGCCAAAGAGGCAGCGGCAAGCAATGATCCCCCGACTTTTGACGTGGTAAGCCGTGCCTACTGCAAAAGAATGCTCGCCACGCGGAAGACGGAGCAGTGGGAGGAGCGATGGAGTAATGCCATCACGGGAAGACCTGTGGAGCGCTTCATCCCGACGGTCTCGGTTCGTCGCGAGGTGGTAGGCAGGCTCGACCACCACACCACCCAGCTGGTTACCGGACATGGTGCTTTCGGGGCGTATCTTCACAGGATTGGAAAGCAGCAAATTCCGGCCTGCGCCTGCGGCGAAGAAGACACGGCCGACCACGTCATTCTCCGCTGCCCACTGGAGGATCACCACCGGGGACTGGCAGACGCGCGGCTTGCAACACAGGGACTGAGGTGGCCCACGGACATGGAGGAGGTCAGGACACTTTCGAGGGACCCCCTCTGGTGGAAGACCCTGGTCGAGTTTGCCTCCAGGGTGCAACGGCTGCGAGTGGTGCGTGTGTAGTGAGTGCCGCCTGAGTTACCTCAAAGTTTAGGCTAGGGCAGAGATCATTAGAGTAGGGCAATTTAAATTTAAGTGTTGTTTAAAGTTAAATTGTTTAAGTTTAGTTTAGTTATAACGCAGTTATGTAAATTCGAGCCAAAGCAGGTGTAATGCCGAAAGGCGGGGGCACCGGCCTGAATGTACTCTTTTTGATTAGTACTAAATATACATTGAAAGTATTGTGTACAAAGCACTTTAGAGAACAAGAAATTGATACTAGTTTTAAATATTATCGTTTAAAAAAAGGATCAGTACCGTCTATTTTTGTAAGTTAAATTGTCTGTTTATTTATCACTACCCATACCAAACAGTCTCTACATTTTAGAATTTTGTTAATTCACAAAGCTGTTCAAAATCCCAACCCAGGATTGAAAATTATGAACCAGTTTCAGTAAACTCGACATCTTCCAATGATATAGCTACCCTTCAGGAACAAATCAACGCTCTTACACTAGATTTGCAAAACACCACTCTAAAATATAAAAATTGTTTATCAGAACTTAGGGATATACAAAAATATGTCAATAACAATTTACCAGCTTTTGAATCCTTAAAGAAAATTATTGACGATGCAGAAAACTCAAACGTAAAGGCTGTATTTTTGATGGACTGCATTCAAAATTATCCCAGAAAGAACCCAAAATGGTCAGAATTAACAGTGCGAATGTGTACTGTTTGGAGGTTCTGTTCTCCTAAAGGTTACGGATTCTGCCGAAAGAACTTGACTGTACTGCCATCAAAAACAACTATTTCGCGTTATCTTGGCACGTTTAATGGACAAAACGAACTAATTGCACAACGTCTACAGGCTGAGATTAAACAGATGAAACACCCAACACAAAGGATCTGTTCATTAATAGTCGATGACATGGCCATAAAAGAAAAAATGAGTTATAGTCGTACAGAAGATCGAATTTATGGTCTTGATACGTGTAGCACAAGTTTTGCTGGCCAAACTCCCATCATTGCTAACAAGATGTTATGTTTTGTGGTACAAGGATTGTCAAGCAGGTTTATCATTCCGGCAGGATATTTCTTTCACGCTTCGCTAACAACCGATGTTTATTATTCTTTGACAATGAGGGTACTAAAACTTTTAACTGACTGTGGATTCATTGTCCTAAGGCTTGTAACTGATAATTTTTCGTCGAATACTGCACTTTTTAAAATGTTAAGTGGAGGATCATCAATTCAAAATCAAATCGAACACCCGTTTCTTCCACCTTTACCGTTTTTTTTATCTTTTGATTTTTGCCATGCACTGAAAAACGCTAGGAATTTATTTCTGGATCGTGATATGTGTTCATCACAAGGAATTATCTCTTCTTCATATTTAAAAAAATTATATAACCTGCAAAAAGATCTACCAATTAAGCCTGTCCGTTATTTGACAAGAAAACACTTACATCCTACAAGTTTTGAGAAAATGAATGTTTTAAGAGCCATACAAGTATTTACTCCTGCTGTAACTGCTTCATTAAAATTTTTAAAAGAAGCCGAAGATGAACGTTTTATTGGCATTGATGCTACAGTGTTGTACATGGAAAACATGTACCACTTCTTCCAAGTGCACAATGTTTCAAATAGGTACCAATGCATTCGCACTTTAAATAGCGATATTGCACCTTACGTTCATGTTTCCGATGAAAGGCTACACTGGCTAAATATTACATTTCCGAGTTACATAGATGAAATACAAAACAGTTCTGTCAGTAGAGGCATGCAAGGATTAACAGATGAGACAGCGCATGCTTTAAAATTTACAGCACAAAGTACATATTTATGTATAAAGTTTCTGCTTCAACAAGCAGGATTTTATTATGTATTAAGCCGGTCATTTAGTTCCGATGCCGTGGAAGCAACCTTTTCACATGTTCGTCTCAAATGTGGTTCCAATGATACTGTGGATGCAAGATCGGCAGAATATTCATTACGACAAATCTTGCGTTGCGGGGTGGTTAAGGCTTCGTCTTCATCCAATACAGCTGAAAATGTAAGCTTTGTAAGCTGTGCACCACTTGAATCGAGTCTCTTGGCAACACCTAATAACATGGAAGAGCTGTTACTACCAATGGAAGTAAGAGTTCAAATTCAAAATTTACAAAAAAATAGTGTACCTGATGCCACTATTTATTCTGCTTCTGTAGCATTTGTAGCGGGCTACATAATTAGGAAAGTTGAACAGAAGTTTGTATGCGATGATTGCATTTCGCCGTTACTGACCAAGACAGTTCCGGGGCATCTGCTTCGATTAATTAGTTTACAAGATCGTGGAGGTTTGATATATCCAAATGGAGTTTTTGTAGGAATTGTGAAAAGGATTTCAGATCTAATACAGGAACTTTTGCCTTTTATAAAATTTAATAAAACCTGTAATCAACTCACTGAGCTGATCGAACCATCTTTAAAACACAATCCTTTACTTTCTTGTTCACTGCATAAGAAGGAACTATGTACTACAATAATCCAAACAGTAGCAAAGCCTGTTCTTGACAATATATGCTTAGAACGCACTGATTCTGTAAAAAGAAAAATCGTTTGTAACAAACCGCTCAGTAGAAAAGTTCTAAAATTGTAAAACTGTATATTAATCAGTTTTTCATTAATATATTTATGTTTAACATTGATTAAAGATATATTTACCTTACATTTTCTTTTAATAACAAAATTGTAATTGTGTAAACAAATTAGCGTATGATGTGACATTGACTTTGACTTTGACATAAAGCTAGGAAACCAACCAAATGTTTAAAAATTTCTCCTAAAGGCGGCGCAAGCGAGTGTACAGTTTTAAGGTCACTAAATCACGTTAGCTACTAACGTGATTTAGTGACCTTATACAGTTTGGGAAGGCCTTTATGTTTTACATTTAAACATTTAATATAGTCGGCCTTGGTGATATATGATACAGTGCCTTTATATAGACAGTGGCCACAATGGGGTGTCCTATTTTTGATTGGCTCCCTAGATCACGTGGTTTTAGCCGCCATGTTTATGCTAAATCATCTGTAATTCGTGTTATACTTTTGGCAGTACTGAAGTGTATTGTCAGTCTATGTCAAATTCGAGGTTAGCAGGTTCGGTTTTGCGTCAGTTTTGACACAAACTGACGCAAATCTTAACCTGCAAATCTCAAATGTTTTCAGTACTGCCAAACGTAAAACACGTATCACAGTCGACTCTGATCACGGATTTAAATAAACACCCGTTAGAAATTTGCCAAAATATGGCGGCGGGGGTGTGGCTTAGTTGTATTGTCGCCACTGTCTATATAAAGGCACTGTAATATATGATTGGTAGCAGAGCCAGTAACTGGCTCTGATCGGTAGAACTTTGTGCTGCCGTCTGATAATCAAGCTTAGAAATACCCCCCCCCCCCCGTGTTACTGTTCCAGGCACTCTAGACATGTTTGAACATTTGGCTTTGGCATGAGTGTCTCTACTTGTTTGATGTATGTACGCTGAAACAACGATCTATCCGTACCTTGGAAAGGAGAAATACGTAAAATTGGCATCAAGGCACCCTAGCCGAGACTAAAGAGTTCTAATCCTAGCAAGCGATCTTTTACATGATACACATCGTAGTAACATGGCACCCATGGCTTTTTATAACATTCGAATGATGGTATTCTGTAGAGTTTTTCATTCGCATTTTTTTATTTTTGAAAACCTCGCCGGGACCAGGAATCGAACTTTCAACCTTTAGACCGGGTCCACCTTAGTTTGAATTAATCATATATTTAATCTTTGAGACTTCTTTATGGCGCTTCAATAATCATGCTATTTTTTGGATATTTCACAAAATACCCAAAAAATTAGTCTAATCATATTTTTGTTTTTTCAACAGACATCCATGACTACCACATTCAACTTTCTAGGGAGGGTTTTGCAAGTAGATATTAATTTTCTGAATATTTTCTTCCACTAAGAAATCAATCAGAAGCATCTTCATCAACAAAAATTAAGAAACGCAATAAAAAGTGAAACAAATAATAATAACAAGGGAATAACTATAAGACGCTATGTAAAAGCAATATAATAATAATAATGGTGAGGCACTAACACCCCATGAAGGAGCTTGGCCTGCAAGGCGGAAGGTTAGAGCTTCCGTATCCTCGCTCTCACACCCGGCTGTCGCGTGTCAAATTCATGACACGTGGTGATGTGGTAAGCATCACGCATTAGACAACCGCATTATTACCCCTTGTTCTTTCGAACGCAGGTTCCCAATTATTTAAAGCGACTGGGTAGGCCGCCCGCCAGGCATCGATCTGGGATTCGAACTCCAGACTTCCGCGCCGCAGTCCGATGCTCTAACCATCAGAGCCACGCTGGCGCATGTAAAAGCAATATAGAATAAATAAATATTAAATATATACTGTCAAATGCTTACCAACAAAGAGGTATCAACTGCCTGAGAGACGGCAATGATATTCTTAATACTAAAAGATCTGTAAAGGGCTTTACTCATAACTTCCCTCGCAAGTGGACGTTGTGACACAAAACAATTTTAAAAATCAAAGAAAAATAGGAGCAAACATTTTTTTCACGTTCGTAGTAATACTGAAACAATAAGAGGAAACACTTGGTAATGCGAATTATATCAATTTTCAAATAAAAAACATTACCGGCGATGGTATTCGAACTTCAGCGCCTGCGAATGCGATTTCAATGATCGATTTTAGCCTGCAAGAGAGGCGACATTTAACATAACCCACTTATTTATTGCCCCTTTTTGTCTTTTACAACATTTATCCTGTATCTGTTGGGTTTTTAGACGACGGAAGTAAAAAGACTGTCATAATGTGGTTTTTGCCCCGTGTCGCGTGTGCAATGTTGTTGTGTGAATCAGGTTGCCTGTACTGGTTTTTTGGTAATCTTTGGTAACTTTTGAAGTTCGAAATTACAAATTACAAAATTAAAAGTTGCCAAAACACTCCATTTATAAGTGATACCAACGTAAGGGCTTTAAGACAGTTACAAACATGAGTTTTGTGAATACATTATACGTAAGCCAATAATAGAATGGTTCGGACTTCCTTAAGTCGGCAAATTCGACTTGTCCAAAAATGTTTTAGTAGACGGCACCGATAAAGTGATAGGCTCTTAAAAAAATGCTGGTCTTGTCATTATTTGTCAGAATAGTAAACGGAGATAGTTTTATTGTTAAGTGCACCATCTGGAGATTGCAAAGAGCTGTTTTTTTAAACCTTACTTTATTTAGAATTACGTTAGTGAATATTTTTTGTTGGAAAGCTTGATACAGCTCAATTTGTTCTAAAGTATATACTTCGCTGTATCGATTCCAAGCGCCCTATTTAGTCAATTATTTTAGCTTGCACTATTCCCTTATTCTATTTATTTAATAAATCTTTTGCAATAATTTATATAATAATAATTTAAAATATGGGTTTACTTTGAATCCAAATAACCCAGTATTACTTACATAATAATCTGCAGTAAAACTGCTTAATACACTCCCACATTTGTTTTTGTGTCATTTATATGGCTAATTTTGAATTTATTCACTTACATCACCCTTACTAGTATTAAACTTATTAAAATCTTGGAACTTAAGCATAAATATGGTTGATTCTTTTATTCGAGCCGTTGATACTTTCTCGTGCTTTAAGATGGCGAAATAGGTCCTTGACGGTAAGTTACGGTTGTTTACATTGAACCTACTGTTGTCGCACGACGGCAACTAGCTTCCATCTGGTTAGTGGTTATCAAGAACCGTTTAATTAAATATCTATCCTTAAATATATGGTAAAAAATAAATCTCTGCCAGCTAACTAAATATTTTTGCAATAAAAACAAACGAATATTCTTGGGCGATCTGGAACAAGGCGACAACACACTGGGCAGTTGTAGGAGCTTCTCGAAGCCACCGTCCAAACTTCACTATGCTTGTAAGCACAGCAGGCTAGAAACATGTTTTAGTAGGTATACGTTAACTTTTTTACCTTAAAGACATGTAACTTTGCGTATTTGGGGCGTCAGGGAAGTGAAGGGGGTATCTTTTTGCGAGTTTCGGTTGAAAGTAGCTTCTTCCCGGGCTTGTAAGACAATATACTCAATATAATATATTAGTGGACTTGCGGCTAGCACCTGGGTCTGCAAACTATGCATCCGAAAGGCGGGCAACTCAATAGGAACTTGATTTTGACAGACTAACTTTGCTATTGACCTAGATGTATACGAATTCAGAAAACAAGCCAGAAAATATTTACTTTTCAGGAAAAGCTCTAGGCCCGTCAACACGATCTTCAGTGCGCCTTTGGCTTGGAAGTGAAGGTAACTCTGGACTGACAGGTCAACTAAACCAAGCTGGAAACAGTTGTCACGATGAAACAATCCCGCGATCGCTCCCAAATGGTAGTTGGGCTGGCTGATGGTTTTTTCGGATTTTGAAGTGGCGGTTCCTCGCTTAGCAGTATTAAGAGAAGGTGATGGCGGCTGATAGATGCCTTAAGCCCTCCAGGGTCTAAGGCTGATCTCAGCTGGAGACCGACTAGAGTCTTCTCAGGTTATAGATTTTAGTCTGAAAACAACGGGTCAATTAAAAGTGAGACTGGCAGGGCATCGCTCTCCTCTACTGGTTCTAAGTCTTCTTCCACTTCGCTTATCTAGGGAAACATAAATAGAGCAAACAGGATGGTTGCGTGGGCTACCCCTCCCCCCCCCCTCAATCACCTAGTGCCACCCGCTACATCTTGCTGCACCATCTGGCTTTATGTAACCACTGGTAGGATCCGATGTGGTGGAGATAGCGCCGTAGAAATTCTAACGTGTGCTTAACACATTTCTAATCTAATTTGTAAGAACGTGAAACTTTACAATCCTATACGATATGGAGCTCATCTTTTCATTGTCATTTTAGCTTTGCCACTTTCTCTGTTAAATGGGTTATTTTTCTTTTCCAGGTTTATGTGAACATATGTGTTCCTCAAAAAAAAAAACATGGAAAATATAATAAACGATTCGTCACTGCTTTTGCCTCCTTTTTCGTTTCTTTCTCCAAGGGGGACAAGAAAAAGAAGAATAAGAGAAGCATTGCTGCTTTCCTTTTTGTCCTGTGTTGCTTTCAAGGCGATGTGTAAAAGAATCAATAATTTTTCTTTGGAAGTAACACTGATTTCATATTTCTTTCATTTTTGTTCTCCTGAAAACGATATCGAACGAAAGAGTACAAGAGCGTGACTGCTTTCATTTTTTTGCCTTCTGTTTCTCTAAAAAAACATGAAATTAAGCAGGAAAATAACTGATTTCGTTTGCCTTTCTTCTATACGCCTTCAAAAATTTTATGGAAAAAGGAAATAAAGAAAGCATCACCACCTTCTCCTTTATTTATTCACTCTCCCTGTCCATGATAAGAAAGAATCAAACAAACATTACTGTTTTCGTCATTCTTCTCTTCTATTTCTCCAAATGATGCATAAAGAGAGGTGTAAAAGAGCAAAATGACTTTATTGCTTCCCCATTTTTCAGCTGTCTTACTTTAAAGGAGATATGCAGAGGAAGTAAAAGAAACAATAACTGTTCTTTCGAAGTAGCACTTTAGCATTTCTCTCCTGTATTCTTCTAGAATAGTTAATGGTACGACCACTGTCAAAAAAGAACAATGTACAGTTTAGGTTCTATAAAATTTGTTTTTAAGGTGGTGTTTTGTGCTCATATACTTAGTAGCCAATACATCGTTCACATTTAATAAAATTCGAGATGAAGTAACACCGTCATTTTCACGGCCACGATAAGTTGTACGCTTACAAAATGCCCCGCTTATTGCAATTTGCACCCTTCTGTCCACCTTACTTTCCTACTACCGCAACCGTGATTCCGGTACCCAATTTTTAAAGTAAGTGAGTCGTCCGTCAGTTGCCTATTGTTCAATAACTATGTATGCAACTTTATCATAAATGTAAATGAGGAAGTTTCTAAAATATTAGGGAAATTCACGCCATTTGTTTAATCTTTGTTAAGTACAGAAAGTGTAGGTAGTCGCATATCAGTTTTTAAACCAATTAATATATGTATCAATTCAGCTTTTACTCTTTTTCGTTTTACATTTACGCCAATACTTTGTATTTTTTTATACTTTTTCGGGTTACTCATACTAATTAGAAAAATACACAGTTTTTGTATAAATATATTTATTTTACAATTTTTAAAAATTTTATAATAGATGTAAAATACATTAGTACAATATGCAAGGTCCTTATACCGATTATGTAAACTGTTAAAATATGTTTCTTAATGATGTAAAATCCATGGTATGTTAATGTTTTATATTAGAAGCATCATATATTAGTTTTCTTCTCGCTGACTGAACATTTTTTAAATTTTGTTGCATTTCGTGTAATTCTTTTTGGTCAAGTTCATCTAATATTCGTTTTAGTCCTGCAGGTGTGTTATCCGCATCATACGAGTGTTGACTGCAAAGGGAAGCAGCTTGTGCCAGATATGCACCAGGATGAGGTTGATCAATCGAGTAATCAAAAGCCTAAAAAATAAATCACAGTAGTGCCGTTACTTATATTTTACAACTGTTAAGTACATTGAGATAACTTTCAGCAGACTGTACATATCCTTGAGGTGTGGAGAAAACCGCAGGTTCGAAGTTTTCGTATGCAGATCGTTGAACACCTACAGACGGAGGCTCCATCTCAGATTCAGCACTTTCATACGTGCTACACTGTTGTACACAACCTCCTGATTCTTCTGATTCTGTGTATATTAAATACGAGTAAACATTTTAGGTGTCACATACCTTTTCTAAAGAATGATTGTCATTACCATAACATTCATTCCTAGACCTTGTCCTTAACAAATAACAATAACAACATGAAAAGTTATTTAAGAAAACTAATTTTGATAACAGAATATAACGAAGATCTATTTTTTATAAGAGCTTCTCAGTTGCATGTTTTGCTATGAAAGTATGCTAAAGGTGAGAACTTTGACCTTTCTTTCGTAAAATGCACCACTGCTTATAAAAGGTGGTCGAATGTAGCAGGATAAAATACAAAAATGAACCAAAACTTCAAGCTAAAATACCTCAACAGAAGAAAACACTTTAAGCTTTGTTCGTTAATCACAAGTAAGTAGCTTACCATAACCACAACCAGCAGGAACACTTTGATAGAAACTTCGTAATTGGTTTGGTGAGAAATCATATCCCATTCCACCATATGTAACTCCATCATCATATAGGTAACGATTGTTCACTAGACGCGTTCTAGGAAACGACTCCCCTTTTGCTCTGTTTATGTGTACAGCATCGGCTGGCCTTTCATCCGGGACATCTGCATAGTTCTCTTCTTCAATAACATTTCTGCTTCGAGGTGGAGGTTCTGCAGAACTAAATGAGTTGGTGTATTGGGATGCTCCGAGAGAGGCTGAGGCATTTGGATCCTTAGGATATATGTAACTGTCTCTCATAGATGAGGTTTGTATGGGACGAAACTCATTATAGAAAGACTCATTTTTTGAAGTAGCAATAACCGTCGGCGTATTTTGAAGGATTTCAGGAATCTCTATAATCGTAGTTTTATGTGGACTTATGAGGCCTTGCGGTATTATTACTCGCTGTGCACCCGACGAATATCCTTTTTTAACATATGGGAAACGCCTGGAAAATTTATAAGACATCTTTAACTGTGAATTTTAATAGAATATGCAACTTAAATTTTAATTTTCAATTTTGACATTATGAAGTGTTGAATGACAAATGACATTTTGTAAAATTTTGTTAAAATTTGTAGTGCGTAATGTCAGCCGCTGAAATGTCTAATAGCGATGATCCATCAGATAGTGAATCTAATCACACAATTACGAACAAATCTTCTGATATAGCCACGGTGTTGTCGCGGAAACACCCTGAAGTTTTTTCAGTTACACCCAGGCGTGGTGGTTATTTGAAATGGGTGTTACCACACAAGTCCAAACATTTTATATTAAAATCTAATAGTAGCAGTGAAATATACAATTCATATTCTACATCACGGTCCAAATCAATGATGGATACTAAAAGGTAAAAATACATAAATAGTCGTTGATGTGCATTTATTAGTTATTTATGTACCAAGGGAATTATGAAGGTGTTTATACCCACTCGAGGGTGACAAGTTTACAAGCCCAAGAGTGTGGAAGTCGCCCGATAGTATAAACATCAAGTAATGCCCGTGGTACACACAACATTTTATCCTACTAGTGTTTCTTAATAACCTAAATAATGGATTAGAAAGCTTATATTGTACGATCAACTATTGCTGTGAACGCATCGACCCATCGAGGTACATGATTGGCCAGAAATCTGATGCTTGTAATTTTTGACCATGCACGTACCATAGTAAACATAATGCCCGCCAGGGTATTACGTACGCCATAATATGCCTTCTATCCCAATTATTACGAAACAATACGTACTAGTACTGCCTAAAATATGTGACTGATATTTTCTTATACAGTTTTGATTCATCTACTACTATTGTCAAGCATGGCTGTCGTCCAATTCAAAGAGAAGATCAGTTGCATTATACTCTGGAAGGCAGTAACCGCAGTAGAGAAACAGGGAACAGTCAAATTAAATGTGATTGTGAGATGTTATCGACGACCATAAGCTGTGTGAGGTTAATGGCATCAGACCTATCAAAAGTACCAGAGAATTACCTCACTTCGACAGAGCGATATTTAACTACTATTCAAGATGAAGATGAAAGTCGCCCACCGAATATTCAAGGAATTTTAAACCATATCAAATATTTACGTGGGAAAAAAATATTAGAAGATGATATACATTGCAACAGTGCCTCTTATAGATGCTTACAGAGAAGGAGAATATGATCATAGTTTCGCAAGACATAAATAGTCTTTGTTGTAGTGCATCTATTAAAATTGTATTATTATCGGCTGTTACAGTGACTTAGAAAATGCAGCAGTTGTGTTGTAGAATAATAAAATTTGTTGTATACTTTAATAAGTTCAATTCAAACCTTCAATAGATTCGGGAGATTTAGCTATAAAGAACTGGACGAAACACAAAATATGCAGTTTTTGGTCAGGTCTGCTGTAAGTATGGCTTGTTTTATAATACTGTCAGTGTGACATTTGTCCAAAATTACAGTAAAATAACGTGCAATAACAAGCAAGCGAGCAAACCTAAAATCTTATTTTAAGCGTTAGAGACTTCTTCGAAGAGGAGAAATGTCGGATTACATAGTTCAAGAATGTCTTGGTTTGAATAATGTGCTATTTAGAGCATCCCTTACATTAAAGATTAGGTATAGTCCATTTACTTGACATCTGCACTGTCAAACTGACATTATGTTGGCACCTATGCTATTTTTCACATTTTAACAATTAAATTACTGTACAGTCTAATAAAAAACATCATTTTGGAGGTACAGTCACGACATTTTTTTTTAATTTGACACTGACAGTGCAGATGTCAAGTAAATGGACTATATATGTCAAATTCGTTCTAAAGTCGATCTAAATGATCTTTCTATTTCAATGCATTTGTAAGACATACGTTTTAAACGCTATGTTTTGTTATTTCTGACGTCCCCGCAAAAGGTAGAGCCCTTTATAATACAGACAGATCAATAAAAAAACCAATTAGGGCAGGCTATGATATGTGTTATACGTTTGCCAGTACTGAAGTGTATTGTCAATCTATGTCAAATTCGAGATTAGTAGGTTAGGTTTTGTTTGTTGTTTGACACAAACTGACGTAAAACCAAAGAGCATATAATACATTATATGCTCTTTGGTAAAACTTAACCTGCAAATCTCGAATTTGACATAGACTGACAATACATTTCAGTACTGCCAAACGTATAACACATATCACAGCCTGCCCTAATTGGTTTTTTATTGATCTGTCGTTACAAGCAAACGCATGTCGCACAAGTTGCATAAAATCTTGCATCACAGTACTTTTGCGTTTACATGTTGGTGGCCATGATGCAACTAAAACATGACCCTACAGCGTCAAACAGTTCACTTGTTGTGGGTTATATTATCTGTGCTCGCTGTTCTAGCTTCTAACCTTGTGTTTGAGTTGCCAACTGTGTTCGTTTTCCTGTGTCTTTTTGTCTTTTATGCGTTGCCTCATGTTCTTTATTAAAAAATCAGTCTATTTCAACACTAATGAATACTTTTTTTGGATATATAAGGTAAGCCTAAAACATTGATTCATGTTTGAATGAACTATTTACGGTCTTTTCTGTTTTTCAGATTTCAAAATTTTCGAGCATGACCGGTTGTTGAGCCTCGAATTAGTACTATTAAACGTATAGACATTAACATATTTTCATTTTCTGAAAAGTAACTAATTTTTTGAATTTGCCGCTTTTGTGATGTGATTCAATATGGCTGACAAGCATGCTCGTATTATAGAGGTGCTTTAGCAAAAGGTAAAGCACTTGTATAATACGAGCATACTTGTCAGCCATATTGAATCACATAAAAAAAGCGGCAAATTCAAAAAATTTGTTACTTTTCAGAAAATGAAAATACGTTAATGTGTATACATTTGATGCAAAGCATAAAAGGCAAAAAGACACAGGAAAATGAAGACACCTGGCAACTCAAACACGAGGTTAGAAGCTAGAACAACGAGAATAGATAATATAACCCACAGCGACTGAAATGTTTGACATTGTAGGGTTATGTTTTGGTTGCATCATGGCCACCAACATGTAAACGCGAAAGTACTGTGATGCAGGATTTTATGCAATTTGTGTGACATGCGTCTGCTTGTATTATAAAGGGCTCTAGCAAAAGGGTAATGTGTCGACTTTACCTATAGTATGATCAAAAATTAATCTCATCTAGTATGGCTGTGGACGTGCAAACCAACGCCTTTAAAATTGGGTTACATGCTTATATTTCATTCAAACTGTCAAATTTTATTATTAAATATTCTTTTTATCCATCTTATTACAATATTATATTGAAATAAATGAATTTGCACGTAAAAGTAATGTAATTTCCCAACAAATAAGCTTGCGCCGCGCCGGTCGAATAGACACTAAATCTTAAATCTAACCTAAAAATAAAATATATTGGAGCCAATTTTACAGGCAGCAATTTGTTCGTTCATAGCCGTACTAGATGAAATTAATTTTTGATCATACTTTATAATAACGTACTATTCTCAGTAACTTCTATTTTATGTAATTTTAATTTCAATATTTTTTGTAGAAAAATGAGAATTGAAAGTACCAAATAAAATTGACAGGGCACGGTAGCTCAGTGGTTAAGCATACTGACTACTGATATATAAGGGTCGCGAGTTCGATCCCCGGTCCCGGTTAGGTTTTTAAAAATAAAAAATGAGGATGTAAAACTACAGAATGCCATCATTCGGAAATAATGTCAATCATGAGTTCCATGTTACTACGATGTGTAGCATGTAACAGATCTTTTGATAGGGTTGGAATTTCTTAGTTTTGGTAAAATTTTAAGTAGGACTTTAACCATATGACTATAGAAGTGAGTGTCTAAGGTACCTATTAGTCCGTATGCCCAATCCTTGTCCATAACAAACAAAAAAACAAAATAAATGAAATTTATGAATATTTTGCAAATAACTGTACAAAAATACATTCCTTTAACGTATGAAATGTATAGAAAAGAATGAAGAAACTTTTAGTGAAAGAATTATCTGTATTGCTTCATTGTTGTAAACAATACGATTTATTTTCCGCTGCGCTCTTCGAGTTATACGCATGTTGCGTCTGGCCATCGCTTTCTTTCACTATGTAGCCCAGAAAATAAAAGGATGACGTCGGGAAAAATTAAGGAAAAGCTAAACTTTGGCCACTTTTGACACCTCTACGTTCCTCCTAGGGTGGTCCCTCCTCAATGCCCGTTAGAACTTCACACTCGCGGACTGTAGAAAACTGCTTTATATCTCGGTGACTAAAGGTCATAACGATGTACTTTTTTGGCTTTATCCTTTAAGGAATGTGCTACAAAAATATTTTACCTTATTTAAGTTTGCGCTAATGGTGACAAATTTTTCTTAATTTTAATGGAATCGGAAGTAATTTTAACTTTCAAATTCAAAGTTTTCTTTTATCCTTGTACTGGTTTATAAATTATAAAATTCCATTCAGTTTTAATTGTTTACAATATATACAGTCGAAATCTACAATACATACAGAGTCACTCGCCAAAAGGAGAGTCATATTCTGTTAGAAATACAGGTGAGTGGTGACATGACAATCCATTACAGTGCTCACACGTTACGGAGCAATTCAAGCCCGCTTTTTTGCATCCACAGTTATTTCTACATCCTGACTTACAGCTGCAGGATACCAGGCGCATTCTTCTTTTGTACTACCTTGGCCAAAAAATGTCGCACGATACTTAATCTAGTTACTTGGCTTTATCCACAGTGGCTTAGTGTGTATCTGACAACTTGTCATTTTTCACATTTTGGGGTTATTGTCGAATTACTAAATTACAGTAAAAGACATGACGGATGTTATTAAGCTACCAGTCCCCTTTGCGATAGAAAAGCCTTTTTCGGCCTTGTTTAGAACATGATTCGACATTCTAAGTTTTGAAGGCAGAATGTCAAATGTACAACTGACAATTAAGTGACCTTAATCTACTTGTTAAAGAATACTTACACAAGGAAAACAAACGTTTGTACTTGCAAATTAATTCCCAAGCGATGTTGATGAGACGCGTTTGATGTGTGAAGAAGTTTCATCAAGACAAAATGTTATCTTAATGCTGACCTTTAATTAAGGTTATCAAGCGGAAAAATGTTCGCTTGGCTCTCAGTTTCAAGTGACGATTTTATCATTTTAATGGCTTTGTATTTTCTGGGAAAAACTAAAAGTCATTGTACAAAACTCGCTACTTTCGTTTTACAACCCTAAGCTAAGTCAGCATAAAAATAACATTTTTACGAAACTCTCACATCAAACACATACACATGTTACGCGTCTCATCAACATCGCCAAACAGTTTGTATGCAGGTTCAAAGGTTACTAGAAAATAAACTTTTAGCAACTCAACGACGATGAAAGATAAAATACGTAAAAAGGAATGAGCAAAAGAAGATAGCATTGAGACATACTGCTAGTTCAACGCTTCTTGTCTCGCATGAACTTCTACGCCTCGTATCCTGCAGCTGTAAGTCAGGATGTAAAAAATATTGTGGAAGTGAACTTGAATTGTCCCGCAATGTGTGAACACTGTAATAGATTGTCATGTCACCACTCACCTGTCTTTCTAGAAGAAGGTGACACTCGTTTTGGCGAGCGACTCTGTTTATTTTGTAGATTTTGACTATAATTATATACTGTCCATAATTGAAACTCTATGGTATTGTAACTTATTTTGTCATTCTTAAACAAGCTACAAGGGTAAAACAAAACTTTGTGTTCTAAAATTGTTTTTATAATATAAATAAAATTAACAAAAATCTGTGAACATTAACGCAAAATTAAACACATTTTTCTAGTACATTCTTTTAGAATAAAGCCAAAAAATTACACCGTTACGACCATTGGTTACCGAGATTTAAAACAGTTTTATAAAGTCTGCGAATGTAAATTTCGAACAGCACTCATGGAGAACCGCAAGGGAGAGAAGTGGGAAATTTTGGGAAAATGTTGTCTATTGCAATGGTCTTTTCCAAAGTTTAGCTTTTCCATAATTATAATTATTCCCGACATCATCCCTTTATTTCCTGGGCTACGTGGTGCAAATCAGTGATTGGCGAGGAGCGACTAGCGTATTATTCAAAACACGCAGCAGAAAATAAATCGCATTTTTTACAACAGTAAACCAATACAGATAATTCTTTCACTAAAAATGTCTTCATTCTTTTTTACACATTTCATACGCTGAATGTATGCATTTATGTACCGTAGTTTTCAAAATACCTCGATGCTGAGATTTCTACCACGCTTTTCCGGTACGCTTAGTTTAAACAATTTTTGTAACATTTGTTAAAAATAATTTGAAAGTCATTGAAAAATATTAAAAAATAAGCTTCAAATGCCATCGATGTACGCATAAAATTAATCAACCTTCAGTAACCTTGCAGCCATTATATAAAATACCAAGACATTATATGTAGTGACGACAATTTTGCCGGTAGTATGTTTAATATTGACAAAGATTAAGTAAACGAGCTGGTATTTCAGGCAATTTATGAAATTACATAAAATGCCTAGCTATTATATAAAGTTACTAATTTATACAAGTTGCCTGTAACACATATATCAAGTCTTGTGTTCCTCCATGACTTCTGAAGGCACACTTAGTCTATAATTTGGTCTCTATTCCAGAACCTTTTCATAGAGTTCTTCCAATATACTACTCAGTGTTATTTATTTATAATGTTTGCAATTACGGCTGTCTTTTTTAATAGATTGATACTATTATACCTACCTGCCAATCTTCAGGCACTTTATTATCTTTTATTGCCTTCTTCTATATACTGCTCAACAAATGAACTGGACCACCCATAAAAATTGTATTTTTTACAGTATATAGTATATATATATTGTAATGTAAAGGTAATGTAATGTGATATAAAATCGTAATAATTTGAATTGTAATTACAACTACCTTACTTACATTTATTTAATTCAAATGTTAGACTGACCAAAAATAATTCTGTTTTAACTGAGTTCGTTAACTACTTACAAATAAACAGTATTGTGCCCTTTATTGTATTTCATTCATCTGCAATTTAATATTACAGAAGACTAGCTCGGTAGACAAAAAAAACGTATTCCTCAGAGTTGGGTTCCCCGGTTTATTAATACTAAAATTCGTGTGATACGCCACTGGGCTGTAAATTTACTTCAATCGCGCAGACGCCATTTTGCTATGCTGTTAAAATCCTACACAATTCGGTTTATTTGTTGCGGTTCGCGTTTTGTGATTTAAATTTAACAACAGGGGTTTTATAAGCATTCGATAAGGTAATTTTTTAATTCTGGCGCCTTCAACTGAATTAATCTATCTTTTGTTTGCAGGCAAAACCTCCACTTGATTGTTAAACGACGCCAACATGCAATTGTTTTTCCTAACCTCAAATCTGGATTTTATGCAATTACTGGATATTCGCTTTTAATATATACATATACATAATCCTGAGCCTTTCTACCGTAATGTGTAGCTTTTAATAGATGCTTTGATCTGCCTGGATCTCTGTTCAGTAAGACGTGCTCTTGTTAAAATTGTTGCTTTCCGGTTCCTAACACCGATACTTTAATCGCAATCTAACCTGAGTGTTCTGCAGTGCTGCGGTAACTCGTTCGGACAGCGACTCCTGATGCTCTCTGCCTGAAGCTGGGCCCCTGGGATGCTGTGACTGCTGTGACGGCCTCCTACACGCTGGGCGGTTATGCTGACGTTGAAATCTAGGGTTCAGAAACTCATTTGTGCCCGTAACTGATGATCGTAATCTGCACTGGTCCCTGCCGAAATCCTCGGAAGGTGGTAGTGAAGGAAATTATTTTGATGTGTTGGAATTTGCTACCCACACGTTCACTGGTGCACTGGTAAAATCTCTACACAATGGTGTACTTTTTATTATTATAAATTAAGTATTTTTATATTAAAATTGCACTTAAATGAGAGACCAAAAACTGTGTGTCAATAATTAATTTTATTCAAATGTTTCTCGCTGCTGGTCGTTAATAACAAATGCCTATCTAAACTACAAAAACGGATATAGACCAAGTTCAATACAATAACCTTCTTAACTAATATTCGTTATAACTAAAATTATTTACAAAATTTCTAATTCTAAAATATTGTCTTTTTAATTTTATATTAACTGTCTCATAGCGCCACTCACTTTGTATTATTTAGATTGTCTTTTCACTCTCGCGTAATTACACTGACTTGTTTTTTAAAATAGTGCACTTCCATCACCAATTTTGTTTCACATCCTGTTGTGTGTCCTTTTCCTTGTATTTTTATCCACTGTCTACTTTTCTCAGATTTTATTGCTGTTCCATATTACAATTGCCATGTTCTGCCTGGTGTATGCTCTTTGCAACGTATTATAATAATTCTACTTCTTTTACCTTTATTTAAAATGCTCATAAACATATCCTATTTAATTATTCTGACATCTACGCTTCATTTAACACGCACATTATAAACCTTTCTGCGACAGTTCTATTTATTTGGTTTGGCTTTAATTTTGCACAACCTCTTATTTTTGGCTAATTTAAAATTATCGACTCCAATATATGAAAAACGAGCTCTGCCCTTTGGGTTTTGTACTCAAATCATTTCATTACTGCTGGCATTGCTTTGCAAATGTAATTACGGATTGAAATGTATACGCTAAATCTTGCAGTTGTATGAACTACCCCAACTCTGTGCTATCTGACTTGCTTTATTTATTTGTGCTGCAACCAGAGTTGAGTAGCGGGCTCAATACCATCTCAATATATAAGTTTTTGTTTAATAGTATACCCATATTAAGCATATTTAATTGCACTGTCCTGAAATATCAACTGAAGCATTAACAAAATCATATTAATAAATGACAATTAATGTAAACGGAAAAATGCTAACCTATTTGAGATATGCAGATGCAGATAATAAGCGAGGAACAGCCAGTCCAGTACCTGAAAAGACCAGCATCCAGTAACTACCAACTGGAGGCGAAAACGTTATTGTTTAATTTCCGCGAACCGAGTTCATGTAAGGAAAGTTCTATTCCTAAATTGAACTGTTTGAAAATCGTAAACTGACCTAAAACCTTCCTTCCTGATTGTGTAAGTAAAACTGTATTTAAGCATCCCTTCTGTCCAGAACTACCCTTTCCTTCAAGCATATGGCGCACGGAAATATCGTGATGACTGGCTAGAGACAACCCATTTCTACCTAACCCCCTGGATCACTGCGCACGGAAAATTGTGTTGAAGAGACCTAGAGATCTTGCCCTTAATACCAGCACATCCAGGGTTCAGGCGCAAGGAAACATCATGATGACTGCTAGGAGATTCTTCCCCTGGCAATTCTAGGGTCCAAAGTTGCAGAAACAACTTGGCGACATGCCCCGTGTGCTGTCGACGATGCAGAACCAAACCAAAAATATTATTTCATTTATTATAAACACTTTATTTAAACCACCAGTTTTAATTATGTTTGCCGTCGATATCTATGTAATAAAACATGTTTGTACATAGTGACTCGCAAATTTTAATCACTCCAGTAAAATTCGAACCTGGATCAAGAGCTACCTGTGAGCATGAAGTAAGAACATAAATTTCAGTAAACAAGGTGCCAGCAAAATACTAACGTTGCATGGTGCTCTTTGCAAGGGACCAATAAGTAACTCCGAAATGTTATAAAGGTAGAACTAATAATGAACAAACGCGATGTAAAATGACACTAAATCCAAAAATATTATAATAAATAATGCAAGTATAAAGTCTAGTAGGAAATACATATCTCTCGACAAAGCTATGAAATGCGAAAATAAAACTTTCTCCTTCTGATCCATAGAGGGCCAGGGCGACGGTATTGTAGATCTTGGACTTTAGGCAGATGGGCATTCGACAGTCGTACTAGCGTTACTTCATCCAAGCGAATCGAGCTTGGGCGTCGCTGCTACTGATGGAGTCGAGGTTCTTGAACTGGCTGATTTTCTTCATGTGTTCGTGTCAATGTTGATGGCTTTATCCGTCTCAAGCTCACATTCCATGTACCTAGTATTATTGATGTTAAGCCGTATGCCGAATTCATGCTACCGAAGTCTTCCATTGCTGCAGTAAGTCTTGGAGTTGTTAGCACACTTTGTTCTCTAGCAACAAGTCGTCGTGGAGAATCGACCACATATTGGGACTTATTTTTCTCCCGATGCATCTCTCCAGGAGCAATCGGGCGGCGTGGATGGCATCTGCTGTTCCGCAGTTTTTGATTAAGCCGCACTGATTCGACGAAATCTTGACGATCTACTACACATTCGAATATCTTCATGACGTGGCACAGGAGGCGGATTGTCCGATAATTCAAACATTTCGCGATGTCGGCGTCGCCCTTGCGTTTACAGATAGGTACTGTTGTGGTACCGTCATTTCGGAGCCTCGCCGGCCAAACATTTTCTTATATTTTTCTGTAGAGCAACTTGCAGGAAGGATAATAAAAACTAAAGGGGCAAAAGTAGATTTAACAGATATTTTACGTTATGCGCTCAAGTTAATTTCTTTATATGCCTCATGTCGTTCTAGACCTGGAGAAGGCATTCGATAGATTCCCGCATAATTTAATATAGCACACCCTTCAACGACACGGCCTGAGGCTTATGTCCAGTAGATTTAGTTACTGTACCGCAACATTACCAGCGTGGAAAGATACCGAGTTGGAATCTCGTCGGCTTTTGTCATTACCGTCGGCATTCATCGGGGTTCGGTTCTCTTACTTCTTCTGTTCGTTCAATGCGTGGATCTCTCCAATCGTCGTTGGCTTTCTACAATGACAAAATGTTTTTAGAGAACGAACTGTGCCAATAGCTCCAGGACCGAACCGAGCAGTTGAAGACTCGGTTGCATGAATACGGCATGCGACTGAGTACATAGAGTATGGCGTTGAAAGAGATGGAGCCATCAATATTGCCGGCGAAGACCTGAAGGAACACACCCAGTTCAAGTACCTAGGATCCATCAGTGGTAGCGGCAGCGACACTTCTGACGCCCGAGCTCGAGTCAATCTACAAGACCATCTTTCGTCCAGTGGCTCATTCTGCTCGCTAAGATTTACGTTACAACAGCTACCCACTGAGGTGGTCCTCAAGCTTCTTTCTTGACAACAAGTTTGTTCATAGCCTCCACACTGACAGGAAGAGTTAATCGTATGGACTGAGGATGTACAATTAGATTGGTTTCATACTAGTGTAAATGACCAGTCGAGATGTATGAGATGTTCCGGAGTGCTGATGACCAGAGAGCTGTATACTTCTCATACTACTCATACCTAGTGATAACGAAGTAGATGTCGCAGCGGATCTGAGGACCTGGAAGCTGTATGTTTCTCATGCTGTTGACGTGATAAATATCTTAGGGGTTCCGATTAACAGGGAGTTAGGTGTTTCTAGTAGTAATCACGAGGTAGATGTCCCGGCGGTGCTGATGACCAGAGAGCAAGCTGTTTCTCGTGCTGATGAAAGTGCTGTTGAAGGAAGCTAAATTGTTTTCAGCTGATGTACATGACTCAGCAAGATAGATGAGATGTTGTCCTTGCGGTTATGACGTCCACGGTGGTTTGAGTTATAATTCCCTCTGCACAGTAGCTGATCGACGTGTAGAATCCCCGAATGATGGACGTTTTTTAGTTGATTAGATGAAGTTGTATGTTGTCCATCCGGCCCTATGAATCATATGTACTGATATCTTCTAGTTTTCTTCCAGTGTAGTAGTAGTGTAGATCTGGCTCGAAGGACCATATGTACTGATCTAGATTAATTATATTAGATATATCCGGTGTCCAGCCTCATAGATCAAGTAGTTATTGCTTGGTAAGCGATCTCCTGGTGAAGGATTAGGGGTTATGCCAGTCTTCAACTTCAGAGCCTAAGTTTATGGTTTACATATATCCATTGGCGTTAAGTGAGTAAAATTTTGAAAATTAATACTATTTTATTTATTATATTAGAATAGATTCCTTATATACACAATTTTTTATATAGTTAGCGCACACAAATGAAAGATGAACCTGCTAAACTAATAATATACAAGCAAACCGCGCGCTACGCGCTGCGAGTCTTGAATCGGCGCGCACATGAAATAGAATACGCGAAAGATCAAGCTCCGATCCGAGCGCTAAGATAAGAAAAACAAAACCTAAACAAATATAAACATCTGTTAAGCCGAAACGTGAGATTTTATTTTGTGCCACAGACACACAGACAAACACACATTAAGGAAAATTATATTATAGATGATGACTTAATAGTTAAAAGCATACCAATAAATATTTAACAAAAAGCGTTGCAGTTCTTGCGTTCTGTAAATAAAACCTGCTAATAGTATAGTAGTCCAGTCAGTAGAGGTTTTTGCCTTACAAAAAATGGAGTATAAACGATTTTTATATATGTTGTTTAGGCCGAGATCCTAATAAAAAATCCCAGTTTTCGACCTTGGAGGGGCGCCGCGCGAGCAGCCACCTTGGATTAAAGGTGCTAAAAACTAGCTTTTTCCAAATGACTCCGCAACGGTTGATCCTATGCCAAGAAACTCTAACTCAAAGTTAAAGACGACAAGATTCTTGACACTTTTTGTATATAACTATTTTTTGTAAATTTAATATGAAAGGAGTTAGAGCGGCGGAAAGATGAACATTTTTCTAAAAAATAGTGTAATTTCTCATTTTTAAAATTGTTTCTTGTAAGTAATATTTCTGGCTATTCGCTACGTAGTTATAATAATTTGGTAAACGTATAGTAAACTCATTTCCACACCACCATGAGGTAGAGTTAATAGCGCTTTTTTATTGTGGTATCCCCAGTAGGTCTAATCCACAGATGTTCCAGTTTAGCGATGTTTCATGTTCGCGATTATATTTAGTTTTCTTAAATTTTGAAGACCCCGGTCGGTAGATGTTGACGTCTCCATAAGAGTCTTTATCCTCAATGTTAACGTCGAAGTCATTGCTCCTGAGACTCGGGACTTCCATTGATGAAATGTCCTCACTCTCGATGTTAACTTCTGGTGCATTTTCGCATGATTGACCATTGCAGAATCCACACAGAATAGAGCACTTCATCCCACTTTTCCTGCAGCCACATGCACTGAAGATAACGTTTTCAAAATGCGCACATGTTCTTCATTGCCCCGTTTCTTGCTCGATTTGAGAAGAGTCTGCACTCCTTTCGCTTTCACAACAACTGAGTCACCTTCATTTAAACTTTTTTCACAAATAAAACAGAAATTAACTTCGGGATTCGCCATAGCAAAACGCAAGTCAACTACGTACATCCACGTGACATTTAATTTCCAAGTGACTTATAGTTGCATTCATATATTCAGAACTATTCCATAGCTATACTAGATGAAAATAAATTTTGATCATACTTTGTATTCCACTGTAGAACGTTATTCTAATGTATAAAAATATTACAAACAATATAGTGTAAGTCGTTTTTACAAAATGTACCAACAAAAATAAAGTTTAACGATATTTTGGAGAAATGTTCAACTTTCAGCTGCTGTAACTCGTTACATATTACACTTACAACAAAAATTAATATACAAAAAATGTCAACAATCTTGTCTCCTTTAACTTCATATTGAACTTTTTTTACGTTGGATCAACCGATGCGGAGCTAGTTGGAAAAAACCAGTTTTTAGCACCTCTAATCCAAGATGGCGGCTCGCGCGGCGCCCCTCCAAGGTCGAAAACTTGGATTTTTCATCAGGATCCCGACCTGAACAACATATATAAAAACCGTTCATACTCCATTTTTTGTTGAGCAAAGGCATTTTTGCGTCTCTACAGACTGGACTATAGTGAAATGAGATCGGTGGCCTAGAGCGTGCTGATTAAATTGCTGAGTTGCAATTTCAGCACACTCTTTCTAATAACCCGGTAAATTGCTTCAGAGGCCTGATGCGAGTTTTAACCAATATTTTAAAATAACTTTACTTTTATAATTTTTAACACGAAATTTTCATGGTTTAACAGGATTGTAGTAGTAGTAGTAGTAGTATTATTTTTGGGGAGACTTATGTCTAGCAAGTAGACCTTTATAGGCCCTTTTTGCCAACCCCATGAACAAGGTCTAGGCATGCCGAGTACCAGGTACCTTTGTCCTATTTAGAATTTTGCCGAAGTCAGGTTAGGTTTTGCGTCAATCTGTGTCAAAACTGACAAAAACCTAACCTGCTAACCTCGACGTTAATGTCATTTATTAAAAATGTAACCCACTAATTAAAAAAATACCCTGTAAAATATGAAATTTCGTATTCCACTAGTGTAATATGAGCCGCTTTTTGTATTTAGAGTTGGATATATAACGCATTTATTATTTGACAGTTGTAGATAAATAAATATTCCGAACAGCAGGCATCTTAGTTTCTTAAATAAAAATTGCTCATGACATTTGTCACTGCTTCTTGACAAATATAAACTTCAAAATTTTCAGTATTTTGAATAAAACAATGTCTAAGTCTAGAATTCCAATCTCCATATCATCGAAAAGTCCACCGAGACCAGGTGGCTTTGTCGATCTCTCTAAAAGGTGCCCGTTTTAAATAAACTTATAAGCAAACTTTCTTATCCAAATTATAATTAATAATTACTCTTTGCTTGTAGTACTGGGTCGGTCGGACCCGCAGCTTCAAAAGAAAGACGCATAAATGCAATCTTAGAGGAAACCGAATGGGCTACAAGGGACACTACAAGAATAGACGACACCAATCCTTGGGAGAATATGCTAAGTGTAACACTTAGCTGCGTAATGATGATGGCGGCAGGTGACGCTGATATACCTGACGAATACTATTACTGGGCGTTCAGGTACTTAATGTGCATTAAAAATGAAAAGGGAAATCGGCCTCCCAACGTGCAAGGCATCTTGAACTATCTTAGAATGACCAAACCCGACTTGTGCAAAATTCCGGAACCACAAGTGTGCGAATGTCCTAGCACCTGCAGCGCACAAAAAATGGAGGACTCTAGAAGAGATGGATCTACCAGCACAACAAACTACCAAGATAGAGTCAGCAGAGGCTCTTAAGAAAAACATATAAACAAAAACTACTAAAGTCATGGAAACCATAAAATCCTGTCATCATTTCAGCAATAGGTACTCATCAGCTGTCAAAATGTTACCTAAAATTATAGTATAAATAGTTGCCTCAGATGTCCTTTTGGCAACGCTTCCTGTTCTTGTGGTTTTTTACAGCGGTAATTTGGATCATCGTAAAAATAAAAATGAGTACGTCAAGTAAGAAACCTGGTTCGCCCAGTGTTTCGATTAAATCAGGTAAAATTCATGTAGTAATCTTTTGGTACTGATATACTTTCATATTATTTTTTATGGCTTGGTGAACCCTAAAGGATCTGCAAAATCAGGTGTAAGACATCTATGATTTAAATATTCTAATTTCTAATACTTAAATGATTATGAAATAGGGAGGAACGCCAGGAAGCACTGCATCCAAATCCTCTATGAAGGCTAAGCCGTAAGTAATTAATTTGTGATTAATTTTGTCATATTGATACCTTTTGTTGCATAAAACAAATACTTTTATGGATTTTCTAATCAATTTATAACTTCCAGTGGTATCATTGTACGCAGGCAGTAGTTTTTATACTATAATTTTAAAAATTAGTTGATGTAAAAAACTATACGTCAAACGCTGACCGTGTTCAAAATGGTTTAAAACTTATGACCCATAATGGTATGTACCAAGCAGTGAGTATATAACCAGGCAATGGAGGCAGAAGATGAGAAAAAAAATTATCAGTACAGCGCATAAAGAATACTGAAGTGATAATTCTTTTAATTTTAAATACCGAAAAAATAGGGCTTCGACTTCTTGTTTACTTCCTGTTTATGTCATAGTGTATGACTCTTCTCTTCTTCTTATTCTTAAATTAGGACTTGGTTCCTGTATGTACTAATAAAACCCTCGCTATAATAAGTCTTGTGACACTAATGTCCAGCTTTAATGCCTGCGCTTTAGTGGTCTCCCGATGGGCCTTTTGGAGTCGGGTTTATCTTCTTTGGCTATTTTTGCCAGTTGATCATCAGTCATCCTATTGACATGGTCTCCCCACTCTCTTCTTCTTTTTCTTGACCATCGGACAGCGCCGTCGATGTCGCATGCGTGTCTGATGTCTTCGTTTCTCTGTCTGTCTCTCAAACTACAGCCTGTTGTGGATCTCAATGTCTTCATCTCGGTTGTTCTTAAAAGACGTTTTGTGATTGTATTTTCTGCTCTTGTCTCCGTAGCATGTCATGACAGGCCTCACGCATGTCTTATAAATTCTGGCTTTGCTTTATGTACTTATGTGTTTATCAATATTACATCTCGTAGATAACCTGATATTATAGCAGCTTTAAATTTCTGCTGCGTGTTATATTGGCCCTCAAGTATTTAAAATTTATCACTTGCTCCACACTTTTGTTGTATACGGCTAGTTTACATCTTATTGGTTCCTTGGAGGCTGTGAGAGACTGTGTTTTCTAAATGGAGATAGTCATGTTGATTTGTTTTGCTGTTGTTTCGAATTTATATAACAATCTTTGTAGGTTGTCTTCGTCTTCAGATATTATAACAGAATGATCGGCGTAACATATTACTCTGATTTGTTCATTTTCCATTTGATACCCATTGCCAGCCATTTTAACCGCATTGATAATTTCGTCCCTGATAACATTGAATAATATTGGGCTGAGGCTATCGCCTGGTCTTATTCCTGATAGTAATGGTATCTTTTTCGTTAACCCGTAATCAGTATGTATGTATGTGTTATTGTTGGTGTTTAATTCCTTAATAACTGCTAGAATGTGATGATCTATCCCTCTCTTCTTTAATAGCTTTAATACGTCGTTAAGTCTTACTCTCGAAAGCCTGAGTGAGATCTATGAAACACATGAAAGCTGCTTTATCAAATTTGATGGCTTTCTATGTGATTTAGAGAAGTATGAATATGGCATCTATGGTGGATCTGTTCTTCCAAAAGCCCTATTGTTCCTCACTGATTCCGGTTTGTGCAATTTCTTCCGCTCTTATCTTTGTCATTAGTTTTGATATTGAGCTGAGCAGGCTTATTCCCTTGTAGTTTTTGGGGTCGGCCTGTTATACTTTCCTTTCATTCTTCTGGGATTTGTGTGGGTGTAAGTATTTTATTGTACAGGGCAAATAGTTATCAAACAGTGTATCTCCCCCATATTTAACCATTTCATTAATTTCGCCCAGCCCTGGGGATTTTCGGTTTTTTTAGTTTTAGAGCTGCTACTCTTATTTATTTTCTCTTTTGTGATGGTCCATGTAGGGTTATCATCTTCTTTGGTTACTCTTTCCTCTTGATTATGTGCTGTCACTTTTGTATTGTGACACAGTTGCCAAAAGTAGTTTTCCCATTCATCTGCAGTTATTTTCGTTGTCTGTATATATTCGTTTATTGCTCTTTTACAGTTCCTCAGCACTTTCCATATTGTTTTGTCCGCCATAGAGATTATGCTTCATGTCTGAGGAGAATTTCTCCCAATAGTACCGTTTTATTGCTTGGATGTTTTCGTTTACTTTGTTTCTGACAGCTTATATTGCTGATATGTAATTGTCTTGTTTCTGCACTGGATGTAGGATGCTCTTTTATCTGTTGCTTAAGTTTTTACCTCTGGTGTAAGCAAGGTTTGGTTCTTCGTTTTCAAGTTTTGTTAATTTTCCTCTTCTCCAAAGCTTCCTCCGCAGCTCGAATTATATTTGCCTGTATTTTCTTATATGATGTATCCACGTCGTCTTCGTCTTTTATTCTATTTTCATTTATCAGTCTGTTCTGGTATAGTTCTTTGATCGTGTCATCGCCGAGAGATTCGATGTTTATTTTTTCGATCTTTTCATGTTATTTTCTTTTTGTATGTAGCACAATGTGCCTAATGTTGCCCATTACCATATTATGGTTAGTTTCGGTATTTGCTGATCTAGTATCTTTGACTGGTGGATATTTCTGTTGGTTATTATAAAATCTATAATAGATTTTTGTCCGCTAGTGTTTTCAAAGGTGTACTTGTATATGACTCATTTATTTTATTATATTCAGCTTATCGCAAATATACACAAATCTACATGTTTAAGTACCATTAGACACATTACTTTGTGATTTAAAAAATGGTTAAATATTGTAGAAACGTTTACCTCGTAAATTTTTGGAGAATTTGAGCTTGTCTATATAATTTTTCCATTGCATTTTAGTTTTTAAAATACTTTTCAATATTTTTGTTTACGCATTCTATCTGTAATTATTGTATCACTTGATTTTGCTACTTGAAATCATTTTTCGCTACAATAATTCACTCCTTCATTTTATAAAAATCTATTTCGTTTTGAAAGTATAACGCAAACATATAGTAATAAAGTGATATCTACATTTTCTATAGATGTATTATGTATTATCAATAACCTCATTTACCTTGCGGTGTAGAGTCTGGTGCTTTATGCGCTTGCATCTGGCGGTACTATGCTCAACTTGGCCTGGATTCGAGATACAACGTTGGAGCGCGCTTTTTGTGCTTGCCCAGCAACCATTGTGTGAGGTGTGTGTCATGGTGATGTGTTGACCTTGTTACTCTATCTCTTAGGTCTTTGGTTCTGAGTAGAGCACAGTTAATTTGGTGCGCAACTGCGAATGGTCTCACCGAGCCCGATTTCAATCGCCAAGGTTGCGGAAAAAATTCGGCCCCCGCGAGATTCGAACCGAGTACTTGCTTAATTCAAGCCTACCGCCTACCCAACTGCGCTACGCGGCTTCTCTAACATTTTCTATAGAATTAGTCATTAATTATTTATTAAAAATGTTCGTTTTCGTACTGAAACATCCTATATTAACAAAAGTAACACAGAGCCTATGTAATGGGATTATGCTGATTTCCAATAATATCTTTCCACTTATATTTTAAACAAATATTACCAAAGTAGGCACGATTTTAAATCAAAAGATACATATTAATTATTATCAATTAAGCTGTTCCCAATTTAAATACTGAGACCCTTTAGGTAAGCTCATATATGCAACTACATGCAACTATTGTTTAATACTTCAGCAAAATAGTATGTACCATGGTGTAAAGAATACAAGATGAAACGTTCCCGGAGATACACAGTCGTTCAGAAAGTAGAAGGAAGAAGTCAACTAATCCATCATGGCGCAATCGTATATTGTTGCTGGCACTGTCAGTCGATGTCATATTCGAGGTTAGCAGGTTAGGTTTTTCGTCAGTCTGACACAAACTGACGCAAGACCTTTAACCTCGAATTTGACATAGACACAGACAGCGTCACCAACAATACACTTCAGTACTGCCAAACGTATAACAAGAATGACAGCATTTTAAAGCAAATAGTTTGCGATATTTCTTTAATAAAACAAAATGGTTCTTGTTCTTCTTTAGAAATTATACGACACACGGCCGGTATTTGCGTTTATTATAACTGCCTTTTATTTTCCCTTACTTATCTCCATTTAAAATACGCGCGCTTTGAAGGAGCATTTCTTATTGGTTGAATTTGAGAATCCGTCCACAATGCCTCCATTCTGCGGAACATAACACTTTATATGCTTTACACCATCGTATGTACCATTGTATGCAAAAGTGGGACAGTTTGTATTACCCTTTGTAAACATGGCAACATATTTATTTAATATCAAAGTAACCTTGTCACAATACTGTCAGTATTATCAGCTGAGACTGACATTCTAAATTTTGCATAAACCAAGATCATACAGCTTAAAAATTCTTAAAAGTAGCCACAAGATTTGTCCCAGATACTTTTGCATACAATAGTATGTTACAACTTCAAAGTGTAATCTTCATCTTAATATTTTGAAAAAAGGTTGACTGTATAAGAGCTACCATGGAGCTCTGTCTCTACGCCTGTAATTACATGTTACGCCACTGTTACAGTAGTGTTACTTAGGTGACATGTATGATAAGTATACGAATAATGAGAATACATTAATTTTGTCAACACACTATTTTTAAAGTATTTGTGTTTTCAAGGACACATCTTAATTCATTCCTGCTTAAAGTCTCTATGAAAAGGAAAACGTTGAAAAAATAACTTCTTGCTGTTTTTAGATATTTTCTTATTATGGGGTAATATACTAACTACATAAACAAAGATCAAAATCTTATCTTCTTATCACGCGTGAAAAAAAGTTGCACTTCTAACACTTGTGGTCTAAATAACTATTAAAGTACTTGAACTTTAATATTTTACTTTAAAGTACTAAGACTTTAATGCTCCATTTTTTGTACCATAAATAATCCGAAAAATGTCATTTTTGACAACAGTATGAAATAATAGTAGTTTATTTACCTAGAACGAAAAGTGGCATTTTAAAGACGAGAAAGTTGTTTACGTCCGAGGCGTCAGCCGAGGACGGAATTACTTACGAGGACCTTTAAAAACACTTTTCGTTCGTGGTGAATACAACGGTTTATTTCATACTGCAAGTTTAATGAATTTTAAATAAAAAGTTGTAAATCATTTCAAATTTCATGTCAACAACTGACGTATAATTTTAAAGTACTTGAACTTTAAAATTTTACTTTAAAGTACTAGGATTTTAATGTTCCATTTTTTGTACCATAAATAATCGGGAAAAATCTCATTTTTGACATCAGTATGAAATAAAACTTATTTATGGTACAAAAAAATGGAAGATTAAAGTAATAGTACTTTAAAGTAAAATATTAAAGTTCAAGTACTTTAAAATTATACGTCAGTTGCTGACATGAAATTTGAAGTGATTTACAACTTTTACTTCCTTTTACAGTAAAAGAAGTATTGGATTCACCCCAAAAATTCGAAATTGAGGTTTCAACAGATTGAACGTTTTAGAGTCCCCTGAACCCAAAAAACATATTTTTTTTCATTGGTCTGTCTGTGTGTGTGTGACTGTGTGTCTGTCTGTGAACAGAACATCTCAAAAACAAAAAGAGCTATGGCGTTGAAACTTCATATATAAGTTTTGTGTACTATGTAGATGAGACAGCAAGCTTTTTAAGAAAATCACATAACCGGAAGTAGGTGTTTACTCTTGTGATTTTTCAATTTTTTTCGATTCTTTCAAAAACGGCTGTAACGATTTTTTTTAAACTCTCCATTTTTATTACATTTTTAATGTGTATTTATGTAAGATATGTGATTTTCCAAATCTTTTTTATTAACCCCTACTTTAAATAGAACACCCGGTATATTATTACATTTTTGAATTCAGCTTAAAATTCTAGAGAACTAACACTCTATTTTGTCTCGTTTTTGTAGAATTTGTAATTTTTGAAAATTTTTGACAAATGCTTAAAAATGTAAAATAAAATTTTTGGCTAATTATAAGATCACTGTAAAAGGAAGTTGTGTGTGTGTGTATATCACATCAGGTTTTTATTTAAAATTCATTAAACTTGCAGTATGAAATAAACCGTTGTATTCATCACGAACGAAAAGTGTTTTTAAAGGTCCTCGCAAGTAATTGCTGACGCCTCGGCCGTAAACAACTTTCTCGTCCTTTAAAATATCACTTTTCGTTCTAGATAGATAAACTACTATTAACAAAGGCCCTACGAAACCGTTTTTAATACTATGGAATTAAATTTGTAATAAAATTAGTAGGCAATGGCTTTTGTTTCATCTGTTTGGTGGTTTGGTCAACGTCGCTTGGTATTTGCGATTTTAGTTTTTGTTGTTGATTAATCGAGGTTCTGAAGGAAATTGTACTCATAATTGAGTGTTGGATTTAGCTGCCTCAGAAGCAAGTAGCTTCTGCAGTTGGACACTGACGAGGATGATTGCAAATAATTGTTTATAAAAACGGTGGGCATATTGTACCATAGCATCTTTAATCATAATTTAAATAATTGTTGTTATTATTTTTATATTTTACATGAAGTTCTAAATAATAATTTTACCAAAAACAGGACTTTTGTATTGCTTCACGCACAACTTTGGAGTAAAAGAGCTTTATTTCCATCTATAAAGATTGAGATTTCTGATGGAATAATAATTACAGGAAAATTTTAGTGAGTTACGAATATGTATTGTATGTATTATCTGTAACCTCATTTACTTTGCGGTGTAGAGGCTGGTGCTTTATGCTCTGGCATCTTGCGGTAGAATGCTCAACTTGCCCCGGATTCGGGATACAGAGTTGAAGCGCGTCCTTGGTGCTTGCGCAGCAACCATTGTATGAGGTGTGTGTCTTGGTGATGTGTTGATCTTGTTACTCTATCTCTTAGGTTTGTGATTCTGAGTAGAGCACAGTTAATTTGGTGCCCAACTGTGATTGGTCTCACCGAGCCCGATTCCAATCGCCAAGGCTACGGAAAAATTCCGACCCCCGCGGGATTCGAACCGAGGACTTGCTTAATGCGAATATACGGGGTTGAAAATCTGTACCGTTTTTTTGATCCATTGTGTGCCTATATATAAAAAAACTCAAAGCCTTGACTAATCAACGCAGAGCCGCAACCGCTGGTACTGGGAACTTGAAATTTGGCAGGACGGTTTATTTTGTTACGTAAGGTAGTGCCAAGAAGGAATTTTCAAAAATTTCATTCCTAAAAGAGAGCAAAAAAGGTAAAATGTATTTTCACGCATTCCTGACTATCTCCTAGGGTCGATGAGATGTCGATTTCGTGTTTACTTGTAAAAGCTGCCAATAGAAATGTATAAAAACGTATTTCATGATTTTGCCTTAATAGACCCCTAAGGTGCAAATCTAGATTCGGGGTGAAGTATAAAACTCTTTCTCCTGTGTTTGTTGAGTTAGAACATTCTTTTTTTGGTATATAGATGTCCTCTTAAAATACTTAGAAAGGAATTTAAGGGTTCTTACAAATTTCACCCTTAAAGAGACAAAAAGGGAAAAATTTGAAAGGGACTGGGGGTTGAAATTATTATCTTTTTCGATGTGGTTCCATTTTGGAATAAAATGGGGTAAAAGGCTTTGTTTTTAATTCCACCTACAAGGGGTTGAAATGGATATCCTGCTGTAACCTATTTTTCTTTTGCTTTTATTCAGCTTTGTTTTAAGAGCTGTATCTTCTTGTTTTCTTTACTTTCGTGATAGCGCTGCCAGTTTTGTTAATAAACAACAGCAAACACTTTTTCCAAAAGAGCACACATTCAACGGGAGTTGGCACAATTTCAGTTGTCGAAGAACCACACAGTCGTTGGGTCGTTGCCGAGGAAGAACAAAGTTTTTGTGTTATCATTGGAATCGGGTGAGATTCATGATTTAGTTTAGATTTTAGAAGGTCTTGAATGTGAATGTAAAACCTAAGCTATCTCTGGTCGTGCCAAAATCTCAGCGACCTCATCTCCACCGTTATCTAAAAAAAATAAAATTAGAAGGGCCATCCCATATCAAATCAAACAATGCATAAAACCTTCATGTGATATATTTTTATTCGAAGGTAGGTACTTGAACGTATTTACATCTGAACACTGTTCAAAAGCTGGTGCTTTTGTATAGGAGAAGCAGCTTTTGTAACATCTGTTATCTATTTTACAAGTACGCTTTCTTGTTCTGGTTTTAGGTATGGCTGAGGACTCATTTTTCGTTGGCGTGAAGTTTTCTCTTTTGCTTTGTATAGCAAAGTCACTGTCGGTATTCCGTATTTTGTGGCGGTCGTGGAAACCGCTTTCCCTCTCAGTACTTCCTCAATAATCTCTTCCATGTCAGTTTCGATGTATTAAAACATTTTCCCCATTAGAGGAGATATGTTCAATCTGAAAGTTTCGGTTTTAGTAGGTAATTGACATGATGTCAACTACTAAATTGAGCGAACCGTTTTAGCTGCACACTGGCATTTAAAACAAACAAATGTTTTTTTTCCAATATCTCTGTTAATATAATATCTGAAACTTCTTTGTGGCGTGAATTCATAATTCATATTCTTATATGGGTATTTCGCCACTCTGCAAATTAAAATATTAAATAACGAAAATATTAACAACGAACGTTTCGAGGGACAATCTGCCCTCGTTATCAACGAAAAACAATTAAAACTAACAAGAAACTTATCTTTTTTTTCTCACTGGAAGGAAAAACGACCAACCTCCAATGAATGTCAAAAAATTCATTGGAGGTTGGTCGTTTTTCCTTCCAGTGAAAAAAAAGATAAGTTTCTTGTTAGTTTTAATTGTTTTTCGTTGATAACGAGGGCAGATTGTCCCTCGAAACGTTCGTTGTTAATATTTTCGTTATTTAATATTTTAATTTGCAGAGTGGCGAAATACCCATATAAGAATATGAATTATCTCTGTTAATAACGAAATTATGAGCAATTTACAAACAGCCTGTATGTATACGCACAATTTCCTTTAAGTGAACATTTTCAAATTAGTACAGATTAAATTTTATGAAATCCGGAGAAACTTTCTGTAATCTTAACTGACTGTTCGCATAATAATAAAATATGACGCGAGTAGAAAAACTATAATTTTTCAAACTGGTAATATACAAAAGTGGTTGTACAAAATTTAGATAAAGCTTTTCCTAAAATTGATGTTATTCAAATGTCCTTACATGCATATGTAACTTAACAATCTACCCTAAGTTTGCATAATTTAAACCTAAGGTTTTAGATATTTGTATTGTAAGTGGTATTACCAGCTTCTTATACATACGATATTTTCAGATCAAAGATAGTGGACGACGATGACCCTATACTAGTTCTTAAACCTAGTCTAACTGTTCCAAAAGAAATTCCAATTGTGTCTGACGAACCAGGAGAGTATAAGCCAATCCCATATACATTTAAAGTTTTGAATAATGCAATCTCTGTGGAGAATGGCAGTTCACTTCAGGTGCATTACGCTAGGTGTCCCCCGTTTTATATACAATTGGACCATGCTTTGGCGGTTATTTGGACTTTATTTTCCCGAGAAAAGACTCAAACATCACTTGGTATTTCATATTAATATATACCTTAACTGCGTAAGATTAGTTATTTTTAGGAGTTGTGCAGTTACAGTGGGCTTTAAGTTTTTTAAAAGGGCTGCGTAGTCCACGAGGGAGTCTTCCTGAAGATATTTCTGTTGTTATTGATGCATTGGAGGAAGCATTAATCGAGCAGTATGCAGGAATGGCTAGTTCTATTAAATCAGTAAGTATGAGACCAGCGTTTGCCAAAATTATTGTATCAGCAAATCTATAGCCATCCAAAAGTGCTTCAAAGGAAAGTCATGCAGCTTCAGAAAGTGATTTACTAAAAGATACCTTAAATCTTGGAAAACCTAAATCGAAGCCATCTAAAGCAGCGTTCTCTGTGAATTATGCTGAAATGACAAAGTTTAAACCCAATCGGTTAGAACAAATATTTAATACTAGAGATGGAGTGTCGATGACCGAAATTGACATTCAGCGGGAGATTGATAAGATGAAGCAAGTAGTTAGCTGTCATGCCTCGGAAAGCGGTCTAGGTATACGTTTGACGTTCCGTCGCAGAATATTCTTTTATTATTTTTTTACAGCTGGTAACTGTTCAAGAGATAATATGGTGGATTTTTTAAAAGAATTCCGTAAAGAACAGATTACTAAAATTCAAGAGGAGTTGAAACGCTTACACTCTATTGAAACATTTATTGGAAACATCGATAAAGATAACTTTGAACCATATTTAACTAATCGACAGGTTGGTGCGTTAGAAGCTCAGAGACAAAAAAGTTCCGAAAGTGCCCAAGCTGATAGTAAAAGAAATTCGAAGTCCAATGAATAGTGAACTGCTGTGATGTTGATCTTCCAGTTGATTTAAGTCTTTTGTATATTGAGCTTTTCCATGCTGTAAATTTTGACAGTGTTATAAAAACTATATATAGTTTTGGTGTACAATTATTTTATTGCCTTATAGTAGTCTTCACCATCATCCTATTGGAGATTTAAACGTTAAGTTAGTGTAACAGTCAATTTTGATTACGTCGTTTATGGCTTTAAAACTCCTATTGAATTCATAGCTGATACTTTCGCTGGGCGCAAGCATACAATTTTCCATTGCCATCTGGACCGCTCCCGCTCGTTTGAGCTAGAATTTGTTTAGTGGATGCCGAATGCCTTGTACCCTTGAACGGATCCACTATTTACAGTTCTTACAAACTGATCCCATTGCCCGATGCATCTTGGTCAGGCCATCGGTTGCTACCCGAAAACCAAAATGACCATGGCTGTTCTTGGGCATAAGCTATATTTTACAACTTTCTTTCTAAATTATGAATTGTGAGTAGTGGCGGACAGCAAAATTGCAATTGATATTTGATGTGGCATTATAAGTGTTTGTTGCGCTTGTTTTATTACAATGCCTGTCGACCAAATACGTGTCGTGGTTCAAGTCAGAGATTAGCTACTTACCAGCACCAACAGGCTGATTTTCAGTTAGGAGTCTTCTAGCTGCTCGGTTATCGCTTCTGGGCTTCACCCTTTTAAATGTGTTTTGGACTTGCGTGCTTTTTGAAACGCGCAATTTACTTTTGAGATAGAATGTAATAACCTTTGTTTTCTCACTTTTTATTTTTGTTTATTTATTGGCAATGTCTAACTAGCTCTTGCCTTCTTTTTAAATTACAATTTCATGGGTCGTTTGCATTTAGCGACCCAGTTTAACATTTATGAGCTTTGCCTAATCAAATTGTACCATTTATTCCCAGGCTCCTTTGCATCGACTGGTTTAGTGTTTATGCGTTCAAGATCTTCGTTTTGTTGTATTATTCAACTATAGTCACACAGTTTAACTATCAAAGCCTTATTATCATTTCGTACTGCTGATATATTACGATTTATTTGATCGAACCGATACCTGCTTGTTTTTTAGATTATAGATTAGTGTAAACTAGCAGCCGAACAAGGTAAGGGAATTTTATTTAGACTGTGGGTTCGAGCGGTTTCGTTGTTGTCGTGGTTGACGACTGGCGCCCTTTTCTATTTTGCTTAATTCTATTTAATTAAAAAACGTTCAACATTACCTGATCCTTGCCCATGACAACAAATTATCGAAAGTATTGAGCTAATAGGGTTTTGCCCGCCTGTTAATAAAGGGTGGTAAAACCCTGAGGTTGGCAAAGTTCAATTGGAGAATCGTAGTTACCCGGCGCTAGATTTTTGTCGCTACTAGAGTCTATGGATGTCGAACCCACCTGGCCTAGAACCAGAGTCTCTATCACTCAGCCATTTCCATTGCTTGTGTTGTTTTGTAGTAAATACTTTTTATTTTTTGCTGCATTGATATCAGTCATGTGACAATTGAGTGTAATAATCAAAACAATTGTACCTGTTAAGATATTCATGTTATTGTTATGGGCACCACCTGGTGCGTGTCGGCCTGTCAGGTGATAGGGTAATTTCCATCAGGAAAAGGTCCATCGGCGATGAGAAGTATGTACGTGCTCAGCGCACAGATTTAACCTACCTTAAGTCGTGATTCCTCTAAAAAATAAAGTTTATCTAACTTCGGTGGAACGCGTGCTTCATTTTGATCCGCAGCATGAATCAAACAGTATTGTATGAAACCTACGACGATTATAATAACGTGTGTGTTCTTGCGCACAGTCGTGTGTAAAATTAGATATAAAATGGCTTGTTATGTTGATAGCACCAATGATTTTTCGTTTTGCTTACTATAGTTATATATTTTTACACGTATGTACGAAGCGGCGCATAGAGGAACGGTTTTGACATTCCATTTTCATTTAAGGAAAATAGAATATTAGGACACAGGATATGTAAGTGCATTTTACCAAGTCCAGAAAAGACGAGCCGAGACCCAAAAGATCGAGTTTTTAAAAATGTTTGTAACATTTTATAAACACGTAACTATTGAGTATCGTATAACACTATTTCGCATAACACTGATATTCCCTAAATTTTTAATTTAAGTATTTATTTACCACTCTAATTGTGTTATAGAATTTATGCTTACTGCACGCTAATTTTTCTAATTTCTATGAAAACTAGTGAAATATCGTAAGCTCCATTTACTCGATTTAGTAACAACGCAAGTAAGTGTATAAAAAAACTTGATCGTGTGTAAAGTATATTTGCAGTACACAACTCAATCTATAGAGCAATTGCGCACTCGGGAAATATGACACTCGTTGCTACACGGCCCGTACGTAACTTTTTCTACTCGTACATAATATGCTGCTTATAACTTTTGATACGTAATATACTTACCTACTATCATATCTGCACTTAGCCTAAAATTTTCAAAATTGTCGACAATTCACCACATGCAGTACTGGAATAATTAATATAGGTCCACTTAGATATAAGAATTTTCGAACTACACGAGATGTAGGAATCAAAGTGGGTCACTCTGGCGCTGAGTGACAAAGATGGCTGGTAGCAATGGCATATCATCGGCTATAATATTTCCGTGATGTGTGGGCTCGATGAAGGGGAATTATGGCGGCTTTGGCTCAAGGCGGTAGATAAGGTTTTAAAACAATGACGCAAAAAGCCAGCGAGGCGTTTGCAAAATCTGGTAGAAGACTAAGATGAAGTTCCTCCATACTCATCAAGGCAAGAACAGAACTACAAAAGTAAGGTTGTGCCTACGAAAAGACGTCAATATTGTCACGGCCATAATGGCTTCTGAAACGCTCCCCTCATCTTTGCATTCGTCTGTGTGAAGCGGTGTCAACACACTGCTCTGTGACGTTAGCACCTGCATAAAATTCAGTTTGTGCATAAATGATATGCTTAGAATTTGTACTTCGCTAATACGCTACAATCGGCGCTTAAATTTCCCATGCGCGAGTACTGAAAATAAACAAAACGTCCCAGCGATGGGCACCGTGGCCTAGCGCAAAGTCTCGCTCAAATTCCCCTAGAAAATAGTCCAGATAAGGAGACCTAAAAAGGTAGAAAACAAAGGCACCCAGGCTGCTAAAGACACTTCGACATCTAGCGCTAGCCAGCTCTAACTGAAAGAGCCACCAGCTCCTATTCCTTTTGGGCTGGCCGAAGCCGTTAATACGAAATTTAAACCTGTCAGAAAAATCTGTCCAAATGTGTAAAACACAGAAGTCCTAGACCCACCCATAAAACATTTTAAAAACACCCGACCTCGAACTCCAAATCACCTAGCATATTTGTGTAGCTGGTTGGGTCTAGCACCTACAAATATCTTCTTGAAACCGCTCTCCAGATCGTGTTTGTGGATTATTGGGTCCAGCACCTGATCACGACTCGCAGAACAGCCCTCGAACTGAAACTCTCGGCGTTTTGGATCCAACACCTGAAGTTTAATTAGCCTTCCCTGCATCTCTAAGGGCCGGACCTCCAACATGAAGCCGCAGAAACGACGCGATTACGCTCCCGAAGCGTCCCCTAAACACTCCGCAAATCGCAGCGAGCGAGTTGTGCACAAGCCAAACTCACCGCCAGAATTAATAAATTAAAGGCCCAACTCACCTGTTACAAAGGCATTTTCCAGCGATCAGTGATACCCTGCAGCATTGCCACGCAAAATCAGAGCATACGGGGTGGCCCCAAACTCGCTGCGAGACCATTGCAAGCGGCTTCCGGTAAGTAATCCTCCGGACACAGTTGGTCTTTCTGCAGGTAAAATTCACTCATACTACTAATTACGCTCCAAGGGCCGCCAAAGATTAACCCTTGCACGGAACAGTTGGCAAATCTTCTGGGACGTTCGTACCAAGAATATGCCAAGTATCGTGTGCAGCTATATCCAGGTCGAGTTCAGTAAGCCCCCCCCCCCCCCCGAATGCATTTTATCCTCTTGATTAACCTATAGATTTTATATTTAATGTGTAGTTTGTCTATAAACTCGAGTATGAATCGGGCCCTGCCATTCTGACTAAATTAAGTAAATGAGCAGTAGTAATTAAGCAAAAATTATGTCTATAGTGTTCATTACGTTTTGGGTTCATTACAACCCTACTTCACATGCAGAAAAGCGGTGACGGCGTCAATCTTTAAAACTGGCCTAACAATCTCTACACTCTACAGAATGCAATCCTTCGGAAGAAATGTAAAATCTTAGATCCCATGTTACTAAGGTGTGCAGTATGTAAAAGATTCCTTGCTAGGGTTGGATCATGTTTTAGTCTTGGCAAAATTATAAGTAGGACTTCGACCATATTACCATAACATTCGTAGCTAAGAAACCTGGTACTCCGCACGCTTAGACTTTGTAGATGACAAACAACAACAAATAAAACATTTTAATTATTCAGAAACATTGCAAACTAACTGGTTTTTATTATATCAAATTATAACTGGCAAAAACCTCTTTTAAATCAATATTTATGGATTATTAACAGTAAATTGAAGGTGGTAAAAAAATATGGATAAAGTCAAAATTTAACAGAATTAAGCATTACGTTTTGTCCCAGAATTTTGGCTACCATATATATATTTCTAAATGATGATATAATAAGAGTAGGAGAAACTTGGGGATGGTATAATAATACCATGAGATAAAAAAATGATTCTGAGCAGGCCTTGATATGTGTTATACCATACATTTGGCAGTACTGAAGTGTATTGTCATTCTATGTCAAATTCGAGATTTGCAGGTTAATTTTTAAGTCAGTCTGTGTCAAACAACAAACAAAACCTAACCTTTTAATCTCGAATTTAACATAGACTGACAATACACTGCAGTACTGCCAAACGTATAACACATATCAAGGCCTGCTCAGAATATTTTTTTTTATCTCACGGTACTAATAATGAATACCTATTTCTAACCAGAAGTATCACTTGCAGAATATTTATTGTCAATAAATTATTTGTTTAAACTGTAATCTGACTAAAATATTATTTAAAAAGCGATATTCACATTTACAATCACAGCTGAGGAAGAAACAGCTAATTATATACTTATTCTTTGAATGTTTGATTTGCAGCGTGATTTTCGCAGCCTGTTTAATGGCAGGTAGCGATACGTTTATAATTAGAAGTAAATCGCATAGTATTGTTATAGGTGTGTGTTTTTCGAGTGTTTGCTTCACGTACACCAACTTGAGCTTCTCGCTCAGGGAGCGCCACTGTTAATGGATAAGTTGTCAATGACACCCTAATAGATATGATAAAGTATAACTTGTTAGGTGAAGTCACCTTTAGGACATTTTTATAATAACGTGTATGGCCATAGTTATTACAAGTACAATTGTAACGCTAGCATCTACATAAATTTTAAAACAAACATTAAAAATGTATTAAATTTATGCCTCGCTTATTTAAGCGTTATCACGGGCTACATCTGATACAAGTGATAACAAACTCGGACCAGCTGTGCGCAAAACTACGAAGAGTCAACCCTCGCGCCGCCTGCCACCTAAGGATGTCTGAAGCGGCTGCTTTGATAACACGACGCGAAGAATATAAAAGCAGGTTTCTGGATCATTTGAATGCTCTTCTTTCTCTTCACTTGCGATTACCTGTCCTGTCCAGTCCTAATCCTGCCCAGTCCTCTTTTCACTTGAGATTTATCTCCCTTGAGTCCACCAGTCCTGATCCTGCCCAGTCCCATCTTGAGTTTACGGACTTACCCTTATCCCAAACTCCTCACCTGAAGCTAGATTGAGACGGCGACTGTTCGCAGTGCCCGACTCCTGGCTTATTAACCTGAAGACCTAACCTGAAGCTAGATTGAGACAGCAACTGTTCGCAGTGCCCGACTCCTAACTTGCTTTCCAAGAACTTAAAAACCCGAATTACCATCCGATACTATAATAGGGTTCGTAGGAATTCAAATTACACGACCCGCCTACTTGTACATCAAACCCTATAGCCGTATGCATAAACCTACCTAAAGGGCCCCCTCGGAACGTTTAGAGACGTTCTCCCGAAGCCGGAGCTCCAAGCCCGCCTGTGGAATCAACCGCTGGGCAAATTCTTCGCGAGTCCCCGGGATGTCAATGTCCGCGGCCCGCTGAAATTGAAGAAATCCAAACCGAATTTCGCATCGCCGTCGCTCCTACGGATACACTGCGAACTTCTAGGACACCTACAAGGCCAGCGGAAACTGTTGACACTAAGGCGTAGGTATTTCTTACATCAGCGTGCGTGATTTTGCATTTGATTCTAACACCATAAACACCAATAATACTGTGAGGTTATCCGACATTAGCGCTACCAATAATCGGTCCGTCGTCGCCAAACAGGTGCGTTCCGCCATTGCCCGTGAAGCTTGTTCAATAACCCATCGTACCCACCCGCAGTACACCAGCGTCAGGAAGGTTGCATCTCACCAGGAAGTAACGAAATGCGACGCCCCAGGCGAAACTGTCATTTCCACAATATACAATTCATTTTTGCATCGAATGATTTCTTATTTTTGTAAATATAGTTAAACATAATATATATTTCTATTAAGTACATGGTGTTTTCCTAAACGCATATATATTTGAGTGAACGTATTTCTCCTATTTCAGCTTAACCCGGGGTAGAAATTTAATAAACGTTGAAGCTTTTCCGAAATTAAGGGAAGTCGTAAATGACCAGAATTAATTACCTGGGCTAAAATTAAATTCAGAAGGGTGAAACATTACACAATATGTTTGCCTGTACTCCACACACTACATATTGAACGTTAGCAGGTGGAGACGAGGTAAGTACACAGCTGCACCAACTTCAACGACACCTCTTTCGCTGAGGTTGTTCCCGTTTGGGTTAGGAAATGCCAATCATCCCTTGGGAGAGAATTCATAATCCAGTGGCACCTGCAAAATAATAATTATCTACTTTATACGTCCTTCCTGAATTGATTTAGACAGAAACCCCCACGCTTTCAGAATAGAACCGAGCTTGTGTCCCGCTGTAGCTAGCTGAATGCACTTTTGGCTTGGTTACTTGTCGTAAAACCATTTTACAGAGTAACTAAGAAGCATAAATTGCGTCTCCATTTTATTACTGGGACATATCCCTGTATCTGCCGTTCGCGAACGTTTTAACCTCGCCAGTTCTTCAACTACATACCGATCGTGTATTGCAGCCACCAGTGGCGATAATTTGGTACGATTCATTCTCTCCACCTGGCCGTTTGCTCGTGGAGTCACAGTGGCACAGAGTACCCGTTTGATACTCACGCTGGCACAAAGTTCAGTAAAGGATTTGTTAGTAAAAGCTATCCATCTGTCACAAATAAGTCTCCGTGGCACTCCAAACGCTTCAAAAATTCCATTTAGGAACTTGACTACTGAATTAGTATTTGTATCGGATACGGCCTTAATAAATACAAATTTCGTGAACCCGTCAACAACCACAATTAGGTACCTGTTTTTACTTCCTTTTACTATAAAGGAAGTATTGGATTCACCCCAAAAATTCGAAATTGAGTTTTCAACGGATCTTCACGTTTTCGAGTCCCCTGATCCCAAAAAACATAATTTTTTTTATTGGTCTGTGTGTCTGTCTGTCTGTGTGTCTGTCTGCCTGTCTGTGAACAGAATATCTCAAAAACGAAAAGAGGTATGGCGTTGAAACTTCATATATAAGTTTTGTGTACTATGTAGATGAGACAGCAAGCTTTTGAAGAAAAACGCATAACCGGAAGTAGGTGTTTACTCTTGTGATTTTTCAGTTTTTTTCGATTTTTTCAAAAACGGCCCTAACGATTTTTTTTAAACTTTACATTTTTCTTACATTTTTAATGTGTATTGATGTGAGATAGGTTATTTTCCAGTCGAATACTTCTAAAGTGGGTTTCTTTTGTTTTTTTTCTATTTTTTTTATTAACTCCTATTTTAAATAAAACACCCGGTATATTATTACATTTTTGAATTCACCTTAAAATTCTAGAGAAAATTTGTCTCTTCAACTAACACTCGATTTTGTACCGTTTTTGTAGAATTTGTAATTTTTGAAAATTTTTAACAAATGGTTAAAAATTAAAAATGAAATTTTTGACTAATTATAAGATCACTGTAAAAGGAAGTTGTGTGAGTGTATCACACCAGATTTTTATTCTTAATACTGGTTGCAAAAGGGCCTAAATGATCAATGTGTAAAGTATCCATAGGAACTTGCTCTTTCTCGATAATATTCAAGTTACCCGATTTCTTACCGCCGGAATTTTTATTGTACAAACAACCTAAACAAGAATTAATGTAATTGCGTACTAAATTTCTCATTCATGGAAACCAATATCATGATTTTATTGACTCCAGGGTCTTGTCTACAGCGAAATGACCAGCCCCGTCACAATAGTACATTAAAATTCTTCTTCTGGCCGATTTTGGTATTACCCATCTAGTTCCGTTTGGAGTGATCCGATAAAGCCATCCACCTCTGAGACAGTAATTGTTGCAGACGTATCATTCCTCGGCCTTAGTCGGCGTATGCGACAGTATTTCCATCAACTGCTTACAGGGACCACCCTGGAGTTGTGATGAAAGAACCTAATCATCCTCTTCCACGTTAAATATATGAACATCCAGTTGCTTTGCAAATTCTTCAGTTTCCGATGGATTTCGGCTCAGAGCATCTACGTGAACCATCTTTGTTTCGGCACGATATTCAATCACAAAGTCAAATTTTTGTATATCCAACCACCACCTGGCAATCCGAGTAATAAGATCCTTCTTAACAAGTGTATGTCTCAAGCAACTGCAGTCAGTGACTGTTTTAAATTGCGTCCTTACTAAATAAATGCAAAATTTCTTCAACCAATTGATGACATCTAGCGTTTCGAGCTCGCAAGAATGGTAATTCTGCTCTTCCTTCGTGGTGGCATGACTGAAATACTGAACCGGCTTCAATACACCTTGCTCTTGCTTCTGGTACAGGATCGGTTATGCCATCAATCAAACAGGATACGGCATTTCGACCTGAAATCTGGTATGTTCGCAAAAACTCCATTTTCTGAAAATAATACGTTGTCATCATTTCCGTAGTGAGTTTTACCTTATTCAGCATTTTTCTTAGAACAGTCGCATAATCCACGTGATCTGGGAATGTCTTGGCAATAAGTGTCTTCCACTCACCCCAGGTATAGTTGTAGTTCGTTAAATTGTTATACCAGTTCTTAGCCATACAAGTTAATCGTGACTGCATGTGGTAGATAGCGGTTATATCGTCCCACCCATTTATTACACGTAATTTCAATTGGTCAATCTTCTTCAACCATTTGAGTGCAGAAATGTTTTCGTTTTCTGGGTCAAACTCGTACGTACCGTTGAATGGAGACTCTCCGATTGGTGGCCCTGTCTTGTCAGATTTCTTACCAAAGATTCCAATTTTTCAATTCTTGATTCGTACCTCTCAATGTGGTTTTTCGATCCTAATATGGATCGGACTTGAGGCGCAGAATCGGATGAATTGCGTAATATGGGCGAACGTATTTGCAAATGGCGGTTAACACTGGTAACTTCAGGTGAAAATGGTGGTCGTTCTCTAGGAGTATTGGAACGTATATCAGGCGAATGTATTCGACTTACTGATCGAGATGAGTTTAAGCTTGTACCTTTCTTCCGACGAATTTCTTACTTACGTAACTGACGATCGTTTTCGAGACAAAGCATTAGATTTCTTACTTTTCCGGTAGCGTTGCTCCTCTTCAGAACAAAAGCTGCTGCTGGATTCCGTTCTGGATTCCGTTTCACTAGTTTTTGATGGGGGTTGGGACACCTACCGAGCGCGTCTCCAGGTGGTGGATAGGAGAACGGCCGAGGTCCTCCGGACCAAGGTTAGTGGTTAGCTAGTAGCGATATCCCGGGCCTAAACTCCTGTGTGATGGAACGAAAGCTGCCACCGCGGACCATCCCCCCTCTTCATTGAGTTGTGACCGCTCAATGGATTTCACAGGGTCTTAGGTTACCTTCGTGCTTGTGCCGTGCGAGGCGACCCGTGTCGGTTGGATGAAGGGATCCTGGGGATTGAGCTGCCTCTGGGACGGCTTGGTTTCCTGGAGCGCAGTAACACATCTCTTTGGCCCTGATTTCACTTAGACGGGAGGTCGAGACTAACCCACCTCGATCAATCAGCTGTTCCGTCGGGTCAGACCGCCGGAAGGGTAAGCTCTTTGGGGGTGAAGGTGCATGCAGTGGGTCCTTAAGGTCCCTAGGAGTTCCGGTTTCTGATACCCTGGGGCTCGCCTAAAGGTGCCTGCTCGTGTGCAACTCATCTCTGGGAGCTATATCTCCTTAGTATCCTTGGCGTCAAAGTTCGGCGTCCCCTTGTTGGGCTCCGTGGTGGGTGGGGAGCTAGGGAGATGAAACTTTTTCTTTCAGCATGGATGATGATGAGATTAAAGAAACCACACAGGGCGCGTCTTCGGATACCCCTCAAGCAGAAATACAACAGCAGCAGCAACAGCAGCTGCAAAAAACAGAAGAGGAGCAACAGACTCTTCGAAAGAGGAAGAGGATTTCTGGTGCCGAACAGAAGCGCAGGAGGAAGGCTCGCTTAATTGCAGAGAACTCCGGCGCTACGGCCTCTACCTCCACCCAAGGGCTGGCTCCCGAAGCTAACCCTAAGGTGGTAGGTTCAGGCCAAAGGAAAGACAGAAGTGGAAAGGGACGTGGGTTATCCTCAACCACTACCAAG